>KK502483.1:952681-974880 GCA_000688735.1 Glossina austeni | reverse complement strand
TTGTTTGGTCGTTACTTTACAAGAAATCTACCAGTGTAGCCATCTACCGAAAAAATAATGGATTTCTTTTTCCCCAACCTAATATATGTGGAGGAAGAAAAAGGCTTATAAGTAAAGTTAAAAGTACGGTGCTGTAAAATGTTTTGAAAAAAGAACTACTGCTCATGCATCAGGTTGCAATTCCAAGAGTTATTTATTTATTTATTTTTTTTTTTTGGGGTTATTGAGTAAAGTTGGACTAAGCCAAAAAATTTGTGACTTATATGGCCGAAGTGCAATACTTTACTTTTATCCGCCTGAGTGGCCGAGTAGGCAAGACTTTCGACTAGAAATTCCAACAGTTTTACCAAAAAAAATAAATAAATAAATAAAAGTAGCGCCAATAAAAGGACTGCATCTTATATTCTACTGTTCGGAGCATTATGAAATTTTGATATCCTTCGTTTCGAAGGTTGCAGGTTGCATTATACGCAGATATGCAATCTAAAAATCATACGGATTCCTCAACAGTGTTGACGTATATATATATATATATATATCATCCTACAATCTTCTTGAGTGCTTTGGTACTTTTCCAAGGGGGTAAGAAGTACGTTTACAGACTTTCGTCATTCGTTTTGCTTCAATTTTCATCTTTTAATTCCTTCCCCAGTTGACATGTTTCGCTTTTTCTAAGCCTTGTTTTTCTATATTCACCTTCGTATCCGAAATACTAAGGAGTATAAATATTTCTTATTTTCCTAAAAATTTCATCAAAATTTATCCATCCATAGGACAATGTCATCATTTTTCTTACGATATTCGGCTTACAAGTCCACAAAATATTCGAGAAGAGCTCGTTAAATAACGGGGACTTTGCCTTTGTGTTGTGTTTAGTGTGTAAATGTGACTATACTTGCGTAAAGGCAGGAGGAAAAAAGAAAAGTCGCGCTCTTACTATAAATATTCGTTTTTTTTTTGTATGAATTTTGAAAAGGTATGAACTTTTTTTTAACCCAAACTTTCTTGAATGAGCTTTGCGCTCCAAAAGCTGTTAAGAATTGACGAAGGAAATTTTCCAATTCCAGCCCCATTTCCCGAAAAGCCATAACTGCAGACGTGCAATGTAGTGCAGAACACTAGTTGTATAGTAAGCTCAGGAATGTTACGATAATGTCTTTAAATTTGTAGAACAGAGGAGGAGTGGCACTCGTAAAATTTCAGGGTAATCACTTAGCCTGTAGAAGCATTAAAGTTCTCTTTGCACTCTAAAGTTCTAAAGCACTATTTGTTTGCGTGAAGATGCGATGTTTTATAATGCATTGAAAGAATGACATACAGAGAAATTACTGACTGACCAAATGGATGGAACCAATGTAGATTTGGACAAAAAAAGGAAGAAGGATTTAATGCTTAACCATTTGAGTTTCAGACGGTTTTGATAAAACGCTGTCGAAGAACTGAAGAAGCGCTTTTATGGGTTTTACGGGTTTTATGTCGAGACAACCCGGACAGTTTTGACATAAAATCTAAACAGCGCGATCGCGCTGCTTGGGATTCTTCGGCAGTTTTTTTTTCAAAACTGTCTGAGTTTTCTCGACATGAAATCTGAACAGCGCGATCGCGCTGCTTGGTACTCAAACGGTTAAAATATACTCGAATCGAATCAAATTTTCCCGGCATGCAATGTAAAAATTTAACCCCAGGAGCTTGAAGTCAGATTTAACTCAGCTTTACTCTGTACCTTGTAAACTAGACTAGAAAATATATGCATACTGCTCAGCGCATAATTTGCATAATTACTTAAATTTTCAATTTTTTTTTTTTAAAAAAAAGCAAAAGAAAAAAAAAACACGTAGTCTTCGATTTTATGCTCAAGTAATTATAAACCATGTTTCCATTTCAAACCAGTTTTGGCTGACTTAGATATATATATATATATATATATATATATATGACTGTTATTTGGTATTTGATATGTTTAAAGAATTAATGTTAATATTTTCGAAGACTTGAAGCCTTGAACTCCATTCGCGACGCGCATTTTATTCGCCTACATTAAAATTTTGAATTCATTGCACATAACAAGCCTTGTTGCTGGCGAAATTTTCAGTCAAAAATCAATTAAAATATTTATGTGACATATAATAAGCATAATATGCAGATTTTTTTAATCGTATTTTTTATTTATTCGCCAGATTCCACGTTACGTGCGCGATTAGACAAATTGCGTCCGGTCGCGAATTTCGAAAAAAAAAAAAAAAAAAAAAATAGAATGATTTCTCCATTGTAATCATTGTTTATATCTCGGTTCAATAAAGTTTTAGCAAAGACTAAAAGAATACATAAAAAACCAGAAATATTATATGTATTTAGGTTAACATGTTTTAAAATTTTTTTTCGCACGATTTTTTTTATTTTTATTTTTTTTTTTTTCATTCTAGTAAAGTTTTCATGTGTAATATATATCCCATCACAGAAGTCATATTAAATTTCTAAATATCTTTTATAAGAGGTTGAATGACAAACACACACATGCATAGAAGTCGAAATTTTTTTTCTTTCTTTTGTTTTTTTTTTTTTTGTTTTGATGCAAAACGTAAGAGTAAGCGTTTCATCTGTTTAAAATAACGTTATTCGTCTGTGTCGTTGACATATGTCTGAACCCGGAAGGCGTAGCTCAAATCAAATGTCGCGCAATGCAAAATCGAGCATCATTAAACCCGTTTTCCTTTATTTTTTCTTCTCCTCCGCGGATATCAATATTTGTGCACACAGTCAGTGTGCACGCCGGAAGTCGGATGAACCAAAAAATACTTGGTGGTCACTGGACAATGTGCTTGTCATCCAACCTATATATGTAGTTGATCTATATGTAAATTTTGAAATTTCTTTAGCAATCCGTCCGTCCTTTCTTCTTCGCGTTCTTTGGAAAGATTATGATGGAAGCGTAATTATGTTTCACTGATTCTGGCACAACTCACTAAAGATGAAAATTCAAAAGAAATAAATTTTCTACAAGTCTGAAGTATTTTAATAATCAGTAAGAGAAGGTGAGGATAACCAATTATAGACAAATATATAGCAGACGACCTATCGTCTTCACTTAAAATAAACGAAGAAAGTGGACTTTGCCTACTCTACTATTATTGGATGGACGAAGCCGATTATTTTCCATTTTTGCAAACACGTTTTAAAGCCGCCCCATTTTCTTGCTATATCTGATGTAGTCTATAAATAATGGGTAAATGTTCTATAATTTTTTTTTTTGTTGCTTTGAAAATAGTGTTGTGGTGCACAGGGAGCGGGCATTTTCAATACGAACCGGTCCACAACAACTTCCAGTGCTTTTCCCAGAGTTTTTGTGATAAAGACAACATTTACCATAGGCGAATACCAAGCCAGAAAGACAATAAGAGGGACATGCGTACGTATGTACGTACGCTTTATAAGATCTCTGATATTTGCTTCTCGGTAGCGCAAACGATTTAAGGAAAATGAATACAACTTTAGTCTTCGTGACACAAGCGACAACATTGTTGTGGGCCAGGGCTCAGCATTAACTACCCTATACCCCTTCGTGGCCAATGGCTTTTCAAAATAAAGCAATGTTTTTGGAGATGGGTTCGAAAAAGCCCTACGAACTAAACCATTTTCAATAGCATTTCCGCTTGGAAGAAAACACTTCGGCGCACCAAATTTTATCAAAACATGTGAAAAGCTGCGACCGGCACATTGAAAACAAGAACAAAAGGCGGACAGATGAACAGACGGACAGGCGAGTTTAGATTGATTCATAAAAAAAAAAAAAAGATTATATCCCTGACTATATATCCGCCCACAATTTGATATAGCCTGGTAGCTCAGGTAGTGTAGAGACCTAAAAATATCCTAACCTAGCAAGTAGTGGCTTAAGTATAGAACGATTCGATCTAAAAAAAGCGTAATATATTTTCTATCTCTTTCTTTTTATTATTCTTTCCTTCTTTCTTTTTTTTTTAACTTTTTGTTTTGTCTGTTGTTTAGTTTTGCTTTGTTATGTTATTTTATTTTGGTTCGTTTTCACTCTCTAACCGGTTTTAAAGGAAGTGGAAACGTCGTCGTATATCATTTACATAAGAATGAGTTTGTTGTCGCACAGCCACGCTTCAGTTACCCGTAATGCAAATTAAAATTAATTAAAATATTGTTGCGTTTTTATTTCATTCTTAATTACATATTTATTTATTTATTTTTATTATAAGTTTATTTTCACTTTTATTTAAGTACAATTCAACGTTATTCTCTAACCGCTTGAAAAGTTATTTTTGCTTATTTTTATAGCTTTTGTCATAAAATCTTTTTGCATTATGTTAATTTGTTCTACACTTACATTACAATGCGATACGTTAGACTTACTTAGATGACAGATAGACATCTAATATTTTAGAATGTTAACGTCAATTCCTTTAATGGCTAAATGGTTTCCAAGTTATCTAAATTTTATGCATTTTCACTTACTGCGCTATACCTTAAGCGCATGCATTAAAAGCTTTTAATATTTTAGTATCTTGTTGAGTCCAACTTAGTATTTACTGAGCGAATATCATTTGTGCGGGCCATCTGTTCGCCACAGCTTAGGATGCGTCATGCTTGACCCTCTAACGCCAGCAACGCCTTTAATGGCATTTGCGTAACATCTAAAACAAGTTTATGACCCTTAAGCATTTTTATTCGCCACATCACTCAATAATTTCGTGGACTGTCGTACAGACGTACGATGACAATTGACGGATCCATATGATTTTCCGACAATCCGGCCATTAGTTTACAAGTTATAATTGGTTTTTTTTTAATATGACCGATCACTTAGGGCCTGGCCTCTATACGTGTAACACGGTAGTGGACAGAAAGTGGTGAGCGAAAAAAGGGGAATGGAAAGCTAGTGGATGTGTGACCAATCGGTAAGTGTTATACTTTTACCGATGGACCATTCACTACAGTTACGCCCGCACTGGGATTTGAACCCGCAAACACTGACGAGGTAATCGCGGCTCTGTTCAGCCGCTCAGGCGGAATTCTTTTACTTTGACACTACAAACTAAATTCAAATTTTCCCAATGTTGCGTCTAAGTTGCCGAGCTGATAAAACGTTGTTTTTGAACCCAAATGTGCCGAATTCTATCATCAGTGTTCTAATAAATAATCCGACGGACGGACGGACAGCCAGACAGACAGCCAACAAAGGAAGAAATCAAGAATATATATATACTCAATAGGGTCTTTAGTAAACATTTCCTGACAGACGGACAAACAAACAGACAGCAAAGCGAGAAATCAAAAATGTATATATGTACGTATACTCTAGGGTGACTCTGATAGCTGTTTCCAGATATCACGTCATATAACACTTACCCAATCAGCTCAAATCCCCTAGTCTGTATCCACCGTCTCACTATCCCTTTCGCTCTCTCCGCTATTTCTGTGTGGTCATCGATATGTTGCACGTATAGAGGAGATAATCTGAATGCGTGGTCATATTATGAAAAAAAAAAAGGACAAAAATTTTAATGTCATAATGGTAAGCAAATATCGTTCGGAAATGGAATAACGGTAGACATGCAAAATTAATATAAGGAATGAAAATTTGCATCCATAGGTCCATAAAATATCACCTGCAATTTTAATGTATTTAGATGAAATATCTTTGATATAATTTTGCGCGAAAGAAGAGGAAGAAATAATTTTCATTATCTTTGCTTGACTGAAAAATTACGAGATTTTACGAATGCTTTGAAGTGTGCCGACTGCTGCAAGTGTTCCATTCATATTCATCTAACTCGTAGCGCACAAACACACACACACACACACATACACACACACATTCATCTCTTGTCTCTATTCAGTAGTTTTCATTTCACGATCAAGGTTACTTTCAATACACATAATAATATATATATAATATGTAAGTATGTATATAAAATTCTTTTGAAATGTATTTTGTTATTAAAATTAAACACTTTTTGCTGATTTCTATTCTGTTCTGGTTTATGGCCCAACACAATGTGTAGTAAGTCAGTCAGTCCATTGAACTTTTTTATTTTATTTCTTAAAATTCTAATTAAAAATTCTTAACGTATTCTCCTCCTCTTTTTTTTTTTCTTTTCTTTTCCATCGCTTTTGTGCTGCGATCTCGCCATTGTATTGCATAGAAAATGCAAATAATTGTTTATCCCTTTGTTTTTCAATTCTGTACGAATTTTTAGTTTTTTTTCTTATTTTTTCTTCTTTTTCCTATTTATGCAGATTCTTATTATTTTATTTTTATTTTACATCCGCGCACAATCTCTTATCTCGTTTCAGTTTCGTTTATTTATTTATTTATTTTTTTCTTCTCTCTTTTTTTTTTATAAACCATGATTTCCAAGAGCTTTCACTTTCAATTTGTTTTAATTTCGTTTTTGTTTAAACATATATATATATATATATATATATATATATATATATATATATATTTATATATATTTTTTTTTTTTTTTTTTGTTTTTTTTTTTTCTTTTTTTATTATTTGTTTACACTTTATCTCTCTTATCATTTGAACGGAAAGCTATTTTAATCATAAGACATAAGGCAGTTGTTGTTTGCTTTTCTTATTACACGGTATACTAAACTTATCAATCTTTATGTAACTTATGTACGCAGAGTAAGTTTAAAGTATGAACCGATCGCCCCAAAAGTATCTTTTAGAAGATTTTCGATTAGATCGATATCAAACTATCTGTGTTCCCATCAATTGTTAAAAGAAATATCGCAGATCCGGTAAAGTTGAAAACCAGATTCCAAAATGTGGTAATCGTCAGAAAGGCTTCTTTTTTATTTCCCAAGAACCTGCCTATGTGTAAATAGGGTGATAAACCAATAATTGGCTAAATAAAGTTTAGCCAATAATCCTACAAGATATTGTCATAGTAAGTATGCAGTGTTTATGTGCTTGTGTAAGTGAAGGAAGTTTAATGGAAAATTTATTTATTGAAGGTCTTTAGAATTCCCTTGAATATCACCTCTCCCCATAGACTTGGACTGATTGAGTGAAAGTCTGTTGCAATGTGTTCAGTTATCTTTAGGTAATGATGCGACTTGCAAAGCACTGGAAACTTCCCTCAGTTCGCAATAGCAACGATGATAGTGAGCATTTCAATTTCGACATCAACCTCTTATAAAATCTTTTATTATGTTTTAATTATAACTTTACCTTACAATCAGAAATGTTTATTCTTTCTTTTTCTTTTTCCTTTTTTTTTTTTTGAAGTTTATTTATCTCTCCGTTGAATGAACGTTTGTTGTAATTCATTGCTTCTTATCATAGTTTTCTTCATGCACTCTTCGTGGAAACATATTAAGTTCATTAAATATTCATAACGCATAAAAATGAATTCTACAAATTATAGAGCCATTGCCCGTCTGCCCATTTAAGCCGCCATTAAAATGTTAAAGAGCCTTTTAGTAAAAAAAAAAAAAAATCAAGCGTAATTAGTATCTACTTTTAACTTTGCCTCTTGTCAAGTTAAAAGACTGCTATAGTCGCTCTACAGGATTCGAGAACTATTCTCACACTAGTAGTAAGGGCGGACATGATAAAATCTTTTCACTATTTGTGGCACATTCACTGTTAATAATAAATACTCCGTGCGGGTATTTTTTACGGAAAACTGAAAACCGTCTATAAATACTGCGAAGACGTTTCGCCCCTTTTCTTTAGGCTGGGGCAGCTCAGCGGCTCAGGGGAGGAAAAACACGCAAGACATTTATTTTTTCACAGGGGCTCTTTATTCTTTTTATGCTTCACAGCTCTTCGCAATCTGATCCCGATGTCTTAACGTTAAATAGAAAAATAATGAAAGTGCTTTACTTAACGACCTCTCCGTTCGAGACACCAACTTCAGCTCTCCTCGATGACGACTCACACTCGACTAACTCTTATTCTCTACCTTTACCCTGTACTTAGCCTATATATAGTATTCTACTGCTATCTTAGTCCATTCTATTCTACTGCTATACTCTGTCCAATTCTACCGTTAGCTTAATCTATTCCCCTCTACTACTATCTTAGTCTATTCCATTCTATTGCTAGCTTAATTTATTCTATACTACCTTAACGTAGCACTCCCTTCCCCTCACCAGAGACGGGGAAACCGTGAGCCCAAAACGGGGGAGGACTTTGGGTCCTCACAGTATCCAATAATATATAGATATCTGTGCAGAGTCAATAAACGCATCAACAGCCACTAAGCGTTTAACTGTCACCACAATCGCTCATATTTAAAGATCTTCTCATTTCCGCAAAAGTCAGCAACAGATTTTTGATCATTACATGTTTTTCAAACGATCGAAAATTAAAAGCGATCAAAGCGACGTACCCCGGTAGCACTAGTGTTAAGAACCACCACCGGTTTGCCTTGTCTCGTTATAGTTTCAAGGGAAAGTTATATCACATGAGCGATCAAAATATTTACTCGAGGTCCCTCTTCATATAGGTCGATACATGAACATGTTCTGTTTCCAGGCTTTTTCAGAAAATGATGTTTGTACGAACTCTTACTTAATAAGTTAGATTTTTCTCGCCGATCCTTTAGATAGTCTTCGCAAATACATTTGTATTTAGTTTGTGATGAGTAATGTGTGCCATGCTTTGAATTGTCGTCAGTTATATGCTTTTTTGTCGATTATAGAGATGAACGCTGACAGGAATTTCTACGAGTATTCAACTTTTCAACTAAATTTTTACAATCGCGAACAGTTCCGATAACAGATAACAGATTACTGTACATTTTTTCTTCCTGACGCGGAAGAATAAATTATCTCTTCGGTGATGGGCGTAAAAACCGATGCAGCATCGTATGTAGTTCGTAAATGTTCAACATTGTAAATGAGCGGTGAGTCGTACATGATGTAGGGAAGTAAGTGGTTCGATATAAGCTGAATATAATTCTCTTTCTACTTTGTTGTTGACTTTTCCTTTTTGACAATTTATAAGTTATTGCTTTGCTTTTTGTTTGAATTCATTATAGATAATCAAAAATTTTAATTTCAATGTCAAGGTTAATGTTTTGTCTTTCGTCGTGCCTTAGTGTTTTATGAGATGGAAATACGAAAACATTGTCCAACTGCTTGAGTAAATTGTTCTCTCTTCGGAAGAAATGTAATTTAATAAACGTATCTTATTATTATTTATTTACCCAGAGAAATGAATTCTAAGACTAAAGTCTTAAAGCAGTCATTAGCAACTAAGGCTAACGGCTTTACTGAAAACTCTACCGTACGTGAGATTTGAAAGCGCGACCATTGAGTTGCTAGTCGAAAATCTTTGCCTTCTTCTTTTATTCTTCTTCTTCTTCTTCTTCTTCTTCTTCTTCTTCTATGCTTCTTCTTCTTCTTTTCTTCATTTTTCATAAGTG
Source organism: Glossina austeni (assembly GCA_000688735.1). Taxonomy (NCBI): domain Eukaryota; kingdom Metazoa; phylum Arthropoda; class Insecta; order Diptera; family Glossinidae; genus Glossina; species Glossina austeni. Next base: position 965,467 of record KK502483.1, on the reverse strand, counting down.
GTTGATAATATTCTAACTTGAGAAAACTTTAATTTTTAAAATCATTTGAATGATTGTTACACCCTACACAACTTGTAATATAGGGTACATTAACTTAGTGCAGACATATGTGACACCCGGAAGGGCTTAAGATAGGCCCACCTTTTATTATACCAATTGATTCAGAATCATTTTCTAAATGGCTTGTCTGTCTGTCTCATGTCTGCTCATGTATTTTTGTATTGAAGCTGCAGATCTCAATTTTGAGATATTTTGATGAACTTTTCGAAAAATTGCATGAAACGCAAACTCTAACCTCTCTTTGCGTGAAGATAATGTGTATTCAGGCTGAAAAAACATGGTCTACAAACTTTAAAAGACGTTAGGATTCTTAAACAAATACACAGTTGTTTTCATAGATCAATATCCAAATCCTTGCATCTCTCTCTAAATAACAAGTAGATCATTATACCCTACAGCATTTTTGGTGCAGGCGTAAATTAAATTTATGGCAATGTATGGAGTACACAGAAGGGCTTGAGACAGATCCATCTTTTATTACATCGGTCGGCCTAAGCTTGTCTGTCCGTCTGTCTTTCTAGTATTCTTGTGTTCAATCTTCAGCCGCAGATATTATTTGATATATTTTGATGAAATTCAGTACATTTGGACAGATGTTGGTCAAAGGGCGAAAATGGTTTGGATTCGTCCACTTCCCATACAAAGCCATAGTTTGAAAATCGCTAGTGGAAGCTTAACAGGACCTATTAAAGATTTCAGTTGCTTTGCTTTAGAAATGAAGTGAAAACCTAATCATACTTGGAAGCTTTGGCTGTTGACTTCATATGCCATATATTCTTCTTTTTTTTTTTTTTTATATATATATATATATAGATTTGGTGTTTATTGATATATTAGTTGTTTTTCGCTACCATTCTTTTTAAGTCTTGAGATCGCATATTTCGATGTTGAATAATTACTTGATGAGTAACATATGGTTTTTATAATTTGCAAAACTTTTTGTTTTATGGAATTTTCATTAAGTTTTTTTTTTGGTTTTCCTAACCATATGCATATGGATATATAAGATCAAGGCAAGCCAAAAAAAAAAAAAAAAGAGCAAAAAGAAAACATGAAAAGATTTAAAAGCGAAATGAATTTTTTCTTTAAATATTATAATAAATATGTTTAAATACTTAACTTAAGTTGATATCGAATATATTTCACCGTAACTAATGGTTTAAAGATAAATTTTTAAGTGATATTAAAAGAATAAAATGACCATTGTTTGGCAAAATACAGGCAAGCGAACATGTGCTGTACCCCCTCCCCTTTTCAATAAATAATTTTCGCAAGAATTAAATCCACATGAATTTAACGATGCTCTCCTCTTTATTTATCCTATGTTTATATCATTTTAATTTCCTTTTCTTTTTTATTAAACTGGTTAAGGCAATTAAAAAAATTGTTTAATTAAAAAAAAAAAAAAAAATGCATTTTTTTTTTAATTTTGTTAATAGGCTAAAGCCATATACGCATACATACATCTTCACTTGTGCGAACACTTAAACGCACGAACACAAAATCAATTAATGATTTTTGCAGTCAATCTGTTTTCTTTTGATTATTGATCAGCATGAGGCATAAAAATGTTATTGTACATACATACATACAAACATACATACAGACATATATACATATATACCCATATGCATATACATGCATGTATTGATACGTACGAACATTTTTGTTTCATATAATACATCTCTCAATTAGTTCATAGAAAAACATGCAGATGAGGAACATGTACTACGACTGTTGTCGAATCCATATCATTTTTAGATAGTTTCAGTTATTTTAACATAACGCTTCATACAAAATTCAAATTTTCCATTGTTTTAAAAACAAAACATAACTGTAAGTGGTGAACTAATCGGAATGAATGTCAGATCTCGTTTGAAGGTTGAAGGTTTTATCTAAAAATCATGTGGATTCGCCAACAGTGAGTGACTGAGGACGGGGCGAGAGTGTGTATGCCATTCTACGAATTTATTAACTCTGATTTTATATGCACATACATCCAATTCTCTTTTTACACGATTTTTTTTACACGAATTCAAAAGAAAAAAAATTTCTTTCTTTACACGAATTATTTTGTTTTAACACGATTTTTAATATTTTTTAACTTCTTTTATATTTATGATTCCCTTTTCCCAAAGTAGAAGATATTTTTTATAATTAAATATATATATATATATATATATATATATAAATATATATATATATAAATATATATATATATTTATATTTAATGAATTAAAATGTGTAAGCACGAAATAAATTAAATGGACTCTAATAAGAACTCTTTAGTATTGTTTACACCCAATTCTCTTTTTACACGATTTTTTTTTTACACGTATTTTTTGGGAATTAGGTGTATATGTGATTCATTTTTGCACAGCTTTCCGTTTTTCGTATATAAGTTTGAAAAATTGGTTGCTTACTTTACCAGCACTGTTTTACACACGAGACTTTTTTCTGTTGTCAAATGTGTTTCGTGATTGTTACGATTACATATACAGTTGTACATAATAAATGTATAACTTTTTCTTCAAATGAAGTCGGATAAAATTTCTCTGCTCTATCATTAGTCGATGCCTCGTCGATAAAAATTTAAAATTGAATCACTTAGAAAATGCGCGTGATATTAATCTTCTTCCACTGTACTTGATTATCATCTTCTTCGCGTATTCGTAATCTTTACTTGACTAACTTTTGTACAACAAATTTGTTGCGAATTTCAAATTATTTTAATTTAACGAAAAAAAATAAACAACATTTGTAAGACAAACTATAAACTAAATAATCGACAATATCATCACAATGAAATGCTAAGTAGAGAGAGAGAGAGAGAGAGAGAAATGAAATGAGTAAAGTTTCCTTGTTTCTCTGTAATGGCTTTGTAAACAAATGTAAAATATATGTAAATGAATGATTGCGCTTACGTTCGGAATGGAAATATTGTGGTAGTTGTCTATGTTCACATAGCGAATGTAATGTTTAACCCCATGTATGATCGTTTAGGAGATGGTTATTAAATCTTTTTTTTTTTTTTTTTTTTTTTTAATTTGATGCAAATGCGATTGTTATCGCTGTTGCTGTCATTTTCATAACTCTCTACGAAAAGTTTATATAGACAAGTAACTTATGGTAAACCAGTAAGAGTTCCGGAGCTTGTGTGCTGCGCGAGTGCATGCATGTGTAGGCCGGGTATTTGTTATTAGAAATGCCTGGCTTTCTACTAAATTAAACATATATGTGTGTGCTTAAATTGTAGCCATATCGTGGCTCTACCGTGTATTACTCGCTATGCACGCTATGTGGAGTTTATGCTGATGTACGTCATACCCAGAAGAACTTAACATAGATAGACCATATATGCTTTTCTAGTAATGCGCGATGCGTTCCAAGAATATTCATCCAAAAGTATTTTTTTGGCAAAGACACTCAACTTTCTATCAAAATCTTTCATTCTATTTATTTACTTATTAATATTTATTTATATGTTTACCATTAAGAGAATTGAGTNACAAAATTCAAATTTTCCATTGTTTTAAAAACAAAACATAACTGTAAGTGGTGAACTAATCGGAATGAATGTCAGATCTCGTTTGAAGGTTGAAGGTTTTATCTAAAAATCATGTGGATTCGCCAACAGTGAGTGACTGAGGACGGGGCGAGAGTGTGTATGCCATTCTACGAATTTATTAACTCTGATTTTATATGCACATACATCCAATTCTCTTTTTACACGATTTTTTTTACACGAATTCAAAAGAAAAAAAATTTCTTTCTTTACACGAATTATTTTGTTTTAACACGATTTTTAATATTTTTTAACTTCTTTTATATTTATGATTCCCTTTTCCCAAAGTAGAAGATATTTTTTATAATTAAATATATATATATATATATATATATATATAAATATATATATATATAAATATATATATATATTTATATTTAATGAATTAAAATGTGTAAGCACGAAATAAATTAAATGGACTCTAATAAGAACTCTTTAGTATTGTTTACACCCAATTCTCTTTTTACACGATTTTTTTTTTACACGTATTTTTTGGGAATTAGGTGTATATGTGATTCATTTTTGCACAGCTTTCCGTTTTTCGTATATAAGTTTGAAAAATTGGTTGCTTACTTTACCAGCACTGTTTTACACACGAGACTTTTTTCTGTTGTCAAATGTGTTTCGTGATTGTTACGATTACATATACAGTTGTACATAATAAATGTATAACTTTTTCTTCAAATGAAGTCGGATAAAATTTCTCTGCTCTATCATTAGTCGATGCCTCGTCGATAAAAATTTAAAATTGAATCACTTAGAAAATGCGCGTGATATTAATCTTCTTCCACTGTACTTGATTATCATCTTCTTCGCGTATTCGTAATCTTTACTTGACTAACTTTTGTACAACAAATTTGTTGCGAATTTCAAATTATTTTAATTTAACGAAAAAAAATAAACAACATTTGTAAGACAAACTATAAACTAAATAATCGACAATATCATCACAATGAAATGCTAAGTAGAGAGAGAGAGAGAGAGAGAGAAATGAAATGAGTAAAGTTTCCTTGTTTCTCTGTAATGGCTTTGTAAACAAATGTAAAATATATGTAAATGAATGATTGCGCTTACGTTCGGAATGGAAATATTGTGGTAGTTGTCTATGTTCACATAGCGAATGTAATGTTTAACCCCATGTATGATCGTTTAGGAGATGGTTATTAAATCTTTTTTTTTTTTTTTTTTTTTTTTAATTTGATGCAAATGCGATTGTTATCGCTGTTGCTGTCATTTTCATAACTCTCTACGAAAAGTTTATATAGACAAGTAACTTATGGTAAACCAGTAAGAGTTCCGGAGCTTGTGTGCTGCGCGAGTGCATGCATGTGTAGGCCGGGTATTTGTTATTAGAAATGCCTGGCTTTCTACTAAATTAAACATATATGTGTGTGCTTAAATTGTAGCCATATCGTGGCTCTACCGTGTATTACTCGCTATGCACGCTATGTGGAGTTTATGCTGATGTACGTCATACCCAGAAGAACTTAACATAGATAGACCATATATGCTTTTCTAGTAATGCGCGATGCGTTCCAAGAATATTCATCCAAAAGTATTTTTTTGGCAAAGACACTCAACTTTCTATCAAAATCTTTCATTCTATTTATTTACTTATTAATATTTATTTATATGTTTACCATTAAGAGAATTGAGTGGAGACCAATTTATTATTTTTGAAATATAAAAAAGAAAACAAAACATTAAATTAAATTAAACATAAATAAATAAACAAATAAAACTGAAAGAAAAACAAGAAAGAGACGACGAAAACAACTACACGTCAATATAGAGACGCATAGTGGCCGCTGTCTCTAACCATAAAATGCATGAAACTGTGCGAATACGGGATTGAAGCGTACAACTGGATCGTTACTAACAAGCAAAGATTGACAACTGCTTAGAAATTTTAAGAATTGAGAGTAGACGACGACACCTTTTAATAGTATTTCGATATTGAAATTAGGTGATAAACATTTTCACTCTCACTTATTTAACTCTACATTATTTAAATACTCTATTAGCCGAAGTTAACGACATGTGTTAATATTAACTTTTGTTTAATGAAACCGGTGTATCAATTGTGTCTTTCAGCATGTCGCTTATAATATATGTATATAGTAAAACAACGGGAATGAAGCCATTCTTCTAAGTCTATGTTCATAAAGAGGCATATAAAGTGTGTTTGATCTTAGCCAAGACTATGTAGCGCAAATGGTTATAATTCAGTTCTGAACGGACACAGTTTAGTCAATGTGACCTTAAGAGCAAGAAGATCGAACTATGAACGAGTATATACTTTATGATCCGTCCATCCATCCTTGTCGGATTTTGTGATAAAATTTTACCAGAATGTGTCTATTTTATAACCGAATCTCATATTACACACACACTGTGTTCGACAAGTATATGAGTATAGTACTAAAGAGATCTACAGAGTTAGCTGGTTAAAGCGAATTCAAGGAAAAATTCTCATAAGTAGTCCTTTCGTTACATAAAGGTCATCGAATTTCTTCGATCGTCGCTGCTTATCTTCTTAGTAAACTTAGCAAACTTTTCCGTTTCCTGATTATAAATTTAATATCGAGATTATAGCGAAACTTGTTATCTAAAGAGACGTCTGGATCATAAAATAGATCGACTGCTTTCAACCCGATGTTTGTAAAACCAAATAATGTAGAGAGAGGTGGACTTCTTTATTATATCGATTGATTCAAGCACATGTGTTTGTCTGTCCGTCTGTCTTATGTTTATGCATGCATTTTCTCTTTAATCTACAATCTAGAAGCGGCAAGTTTTTTAATTATCTGGACGAAATTTGCTGTACTGACCAAGGATAAGGGATTACTCCAAACGGATTTAATCAGGCTTTTTTACGACCTCGCTACATATACAGACTTAATTCGAAGATACCTCACATGCAGAAAATTTGCAATTTTTAAAATCTTTTGACAAAAATCGCTTAGCGTCATTACTGCTATATAATAAATTGTAAAGATGTAAGTCTTTATAGGATCATAAGGTATAGATTTTCGCATTTTATGATAAACATCAGTCGATAACATAATAATTTTAATGCACTTCAAGGCTTCTCATCAAAAGTAGTAAACTTTTATAAAGCGAAGGAAGTTTTAATTTTCCGAATGGTTTATGACGAAAACACATAATTAATAACAAGATCTTTCCTAAATTACGGCCACTTCTGTTCACGTTTGGACTTTCTCTCGTATAAGGTCCCCCGTGTGTGAAAAGTGTGTTTTTATATGAAAACAAGTTATAATTTTTGGTATTTTATCATGAAAATAATTAAAGAATTATACTCCACGGACTGATGTGGTATGCAATGGTCCACGTGGCCGGACATTAATGGTTTTTATTTGTTTTCCAAATTCATTTATAGGCAAGAATGCTAAACGGTTCATAAAACTTGAAAATCTTTCACAACAATATTGAAAATTTGTTTGTGTGTTTGTGAATGTGTGTGTTAACTTTTGAAAGTCGCATTAACAACGATTTTAGCGAGGGAGAGAGAAATAGGGTTAATTAATTTGTCGCGCAATTGTCTTCCAGTAGCTAAATGCATGTGAGTAACTGCAGAATCATCGTCTTTACAGTTATATTAGGGGGACCCATAACTAATCAATTATTTTCGCATGATATTAAACTAAAACTGTCATTTCAAAAAAAAACATTTTGTCTATGAATGCAAAATAATTGATTAGTTATGGGTCCCCCTAATACTATTAAAATACTTATAGTCTTTAGTTTTACTGCTAAGAAAAAAAGCAATTCGTTTGAATGTAAATTCATATTCAAAGAGTGTCGTTCAAGTATCATGGATTGGATGCGTTTTTTTTTTTTCTGCTCCATAAGTTTCCTTCTGCTCCTATGAAGAAGAATATCAATGTTTTATACATTTCGATTCACAATAACACGCCTGTATCCGGTTACCAATTAGTCTCTGTCGCAGATTTTTGGTCACCCTGGGCGGTTTCTATTTAATTTCCTCTTCTTTTGTTTTATTTATTTTTTATTCTTTTTTTTTTTCAATAGCTAAACTTTTTTAGTTTCCTTTATTATTGTAATACCTTTTTAGGATTTATTTATTTATTTATTTTTTTTTGCTGAAATCTGACAAGCCTTTTATTTTCTCCTTTTAACTTGATTTGAAAATCATGTTCATGGCAAGATGGAAAAATGCATAACAATTTAGACAAGCAGACAGTGACTTCGTATTATTCAGTCATTTCACTATATCAACCACCCGCACCGTTGCCGCCTTCATATGCGAATGAATGTATGCAGCTGCATGCAACAAATCATCTGTTTTTCCTTCTTTTTTGTTGGTTGTTTTTCTTGCATTTTTGCTTTGATCGACATTATCGACATGCATATGCTCTCCGTCTGTCTATCCGCTGGTCTTCTGGCGTTTTTTTTTTTTTCATTTTTTTTTTTCATTTTTTTGCATTCGTATGTATGACAAGAAGTGTGTATGCTGAAAATATTGCAAACAAAAAACCTGAAAAAATATTAAAAAACTACAACACGCCAACACGTCAATATCTACCATTTTTGAGTTTATTTCTCTGGCATTTTTTTCCTTTCCGCTTTCTTATATACGCTACGTAGAGTTAGGCGTGCAAAGCAAATTATTCCTTAGTCGCTTATAGTATCGGAGACTAAGTAAAAGTAAACATACATTCTTGATCTGAACACGACATAGTTAGATCTTTCCGTACGTCCTCTGTTTAAAAAGTTTAAAATAGTGATGGGAAATGTAGCTCATTCATGTATTCATAGTCAATGGCTTCATCTAAAATGGATGGAGGCTGCAACCAAGCTCACTATAGACAAAAATATGCAGCATATAACATAACGTATAGAAGATGTTTGTCTGAATTCAGTAAATATATAACGAAAAATCCAGCGGAAGAATAGATGTGGCCCTATAAGCTATACTTTTACGCAAATACTGTTTAAAGGCTTTTAAAAACCCTATGATGTGAAAATCATCGTAAACGCCTACCAAAGCGCCCATCTTTTATATACATATAAGAGGAGTGAAGGACATGATAGATTGGTTTGAGATTGATGTCAAAGAAGCTCCCGAGTGTCGATTTCACTTTATTAAGCATTCGTGATGCTTGAAGGACTAGTGCTATCTAGTATAAGGCATTCTCGAGTTGTTGCGAAAATTGTTTGGTAATAACAAAAGTGAGATAGATATTTGTAAACTTGGCAGATACGTCATAATATTTTCGTTTTTTTCATGCTTAAATATAGATTCGATTTTTTTTGTTTCTATCATTTTGACGATATATCGTATCTTTCGTATACACACACACACACACACATACCTTTCATTTCATTGAGGAGGCAGCAGTTAAAAAGACGACTAACCAACACATTTTAAATTATGCATGTTTCCGTCAATCCGAGTTGAATGCTTGTTTTTTCCAGAAATAGTGATAGTACATAACATAACATTAAAATAAAAGCTTTTCTTAATATTTATGAAAATTTATTAATTTAAAATTCGTTTAGTTAAATGAACGTTAAAACAGATTTCTATATATATATATATATGGATTTCCGACAAATTTTGTTTATCGACGGCGGGAGAAAACATATCAAATAGAGGAGGCATAGGTTGTAATAGGTTTGTCCATGTTTCCTATCTCTCTAGTTTATTCTCGATTTCTCATAAAATCGTATAAATTGAAAATGAAATTTTTTATATTAACAATCGTGCCGTTTACTTGTGTGTGTTGTTCGCAAAACAAGAAGAAAAATATTTAAAAGAACGTGCAGAAGAAACAAGCAACTTAATCCTCATTGAAAAGATAACAAAAACAATTCAATTACTTTTAAGAGCAGATCTCCAAAATTTGCATCAATAACCATAGAATTTTTCTTATCTTTGCAATGTTTCCCTTGTTTTATGACATTCGCCATATAATACAGTCAGCCTGTGTATTATATTTTAGGTTTATACGTAACTTGTTTGGGTTAATAATTGAGTTTACTCTGCAAAGTAAAACAATGACATTTTAATAACTCTTATGACTCTTGGAAGTGACTGAGAGTCACATCGTGGCATGATTTGTCATAAAAAAAAAAACGTGTTATTTTAGGATTAAAAGGAAATTTAGGAGTCAAGGTACAACGTAGCGTACTTTCATCGGACTGCCTGTCGCCTGTTAAGTTTGGAAATGATAACACGTTAGTGTAACTTTAACGATGAAGGCCTTGAATAGACACAAGGTTATGGGTGATCCGACAAATGGGTGTTTGTCGGTACTTGTTCCACTTAACACTATGTGTTGAGCATAGTCCTACGTCAGGAATGAATTCGTCTTTAGAATCATACTTTTTGTAGCCGTTTCATCTGCCATTTCGCTACACTTAGAACGTAAAACAAGCGCTTCTATCCTTGAGAAATGCGGCGAACGCGATAGACTCTATCGTATAGTTTTAGAGGAAGGAGAGTTGAGGAGAGATATTGAAACATGAAAGGCGGTTTTGTAATGCTTGGACTGTAGATTAATAGTAAAGTTTGCTAAACAATTTATTATAATGAAAAAAAAAAATATGAGCAGTAGCGTGGTTTAAAGCGATTTTTGAAAAGAATCTGGATCACGACTTTTTTTCATGGGAATATTTTACAACAATTTTAAAATAAAATTTTCGCGAGAAGCTTGAAAGGTGTCGAGGTAGAAGATAAGAAAAGACTGTCTTTCTTTCTTTCTTTCTTTCTTGGTGGTAAATTACCGAAAAGTGGGCGGTTTCAAACGAAAGCATCGACACTCGTGCTAAAATAAAAATATTTTTGAAATAACCTAAAATAGTTTCTCTACCATGTAAACGACTAAACCTTTTGTTTTTAGATTGAAATTCGCATCAGCTGTACTTTTGGGCCGGATAGCTGTCTTCAGTTTACTTTGGTCGTAGCTCGTAGTGAGTGCTCAGTAAGTGAAATGCATGACGCTCACATAATTGCTCACATACCGACTAAACTGCGGCCACCATCTACCTACTGCTTTCTCTTTCCTCCGTGCTCTCTGACCGTCACTGTATTACACGAATCGGAAACATTCCATATTTCATAACAATTTTCATATCAATAAAAGTCACCAAAATATTCTCGAATATATCTCTCATAGATCTTAGGGTCTAAATGATCAACACCTTAAATATTATTAGTCTTCCGTCCATATTAAAAAAAAAAATCTTCAAAATTACAATTTTTTTTAAGGCTGTTATAGGCGTGGTTTCCCTTTTTAGGGATTTAAAAAACGGAAAATTATAATTTTTATTTAAAATTAAGTAAAAGAATTAATTATTAATTAATTACTTTCAGTGCAATATTGCAAACATTTGAGAAAAAATACTTCGTTTTTATTATTATTTCATGGAAGTGAAGTTCTCTCGTTCCTGTTCAGACTTGGTTTGAATGAATAAAAGAATTTCGTGAATACTGACTGTCATCTCATTGTTAAACGAAGAGCGGAATAACAGCTTAATCTCTTATCTTTGTTGCTAGTAGGGAATAATGTTGCTACGTACCATATAGATGTAGAAGAACAGAAGAACAGGAGAGGGAAAGTGGGTGCAAAACTTTTATTGAATATATCTATTAACATAAAACTGAATGCAGCCAAAATTAAAAGAAAGGAGTTACAATGCCACCAACAATAACAAATAATAACAACAACAACAACAACAGCAACGATAAAACCATCATCTAAACACTTTTATCAAACACGACTTTATAATCTTTTGTTTGGTTTTAACGTCAACGGCAATGCATAGAATATATGTGCATATGATGTGTGGTAGGTTAGTAAAATCCTTTCACTGTGTGACTTTCCTCTCTCTCTTGCTCTAGCTCTCTCTCTCTCTCTCTCTCGCTCTAGCTCTCTCTCTCTCTCTCGCTCTAGCTCTCTCTCTCTCTCTCTCTCTCTCTTTCATCTATTTGCTCTCATTCCATTAGATTTTGTGAAATCTCTTGCTGCAGTCAGGCTAACTAGAAAACACTCAATACAACAAAAGGTATTAATAATAAAACATTTTTGTTATTTCTTTCTGTTTTTGTATTATTGTATTATGCACATTTCATTTGTTTATCTTTCCTGCCACTGTTCACTGTTTTATAGACTCGTTTCTTTGCATTTTGCTCGACTATTTACAATGGCACGGTCTATGAAAAGCCAAGGCTTACTTTTTATAAGTAAAACTTTTTCAATGCCAATGCCATGTGTGCAACTAGACGACAACAATTACAATTACAATGACTCTATATATATATATATATATGTATATGTTATGACGACTCCCACATAGAAATAATTCTACATCCATTCCATTTTATCAATCCAGTAGCTGGCTACCTTACCCTCGGCTTGCTGTGTTGCTACACCATACTCTAACATTCTCTGTGACTTTAAAATCAAACTTGAAAGGCTTTATATCATCATCATCCATCCATCCATCCATCCATCCATCCATCCAGGCAACCAACAAGCCATCATGTTTATAAATATATCTATATATACATACATTGGCCGGGGTTTTTATCTTCTTTTTTTTTTTTCTTTTTTTCTCTTCTGTTCAAAGCTATTCATGTTGTCGTTGTACTTGTTTTAACTCCTGTGCTTTATGGTTTATGTTTTTTTTTTTTTTTTTTTTTTTTGGTTTGGTTTTCTGTACTTCAATTTATTGTGGGCTTTTTTTGCTTTTGTGCTTGCATATGCACACAATGCATACATAAGCCTGCCTGTCTGACTAGGTCTACGTCTGGCAGTATTCACTCGTTGCATTATACACTTACACCGATATACAACAAATTGCAATCAATATTTTTTGCTCTTGTTTATTTTGCTCTGAACATACTCTGTGTATGTGTGTGTGTGTTTGTGTGTGTGTGTGTGTGTTTGTGTGTGTACACATAATACGTTGGTCTGGTGTATTTTTTCTGCTTTTTTTTTTTAATGTTTCTTTTTACTCATGCATTTATTCGCATACGTGTACATGTAACAGCTTCTCATCATACTTTTTTTTTTTCTTATACTGTTGTCTTGTTGTTTCTGAAATGCATGCATATGCACACGTAGTCGAGCACACAAAAACACACACACACACACATACTCGTTTTTATTATA
>KK502483.1:918587-933027 GCA_000688735.1 Glossina austeni | reverse complement strand
ATTCTTATGTCGTGGATTGGAGTTATATATATATATATATATTAATACGTATATATATATATATATATATATATATATATATATATATTAATACGTATATATATATATATATTAATAAGTGTATATATACATATTAATATGTGTGTATGTATATATATGTATATATATATATATATGTATGGAAGACACGTTTAAAGCCAATTGTTTAATACTGCTTTGCTTAAGTTTGCAGACATGGACATCAAATTTGAACTGTATATGTGGTATACAATACCACTTTCTGGTGAAGGTGTTATGTCAGGCTCATTAAAGAGTTGTAGGCAGAAGTGTTTCATTATAAACTTTGAGGAGAAGCTTTAGCAGATTTTGGCTGCTGCCATTTTGATATTTTTCTTCGTAAAGAAAATTTGTTGGCTTCGCCGGTATTTTCAAGGTTTCATTGATAATGTTCCGCATTTGATTCCCTTCCAAATTTTGAAGGATTTTTACGGGTTTAGTTTAGTTTATAGATTTGATGCGGTTTACCAATATTTTTATTATAATTCTTGTTGTGATTTGTAACGGGAAAAATGCTCTCTTTTTTTTGTTCTTTTTATAATAAACAAATCTTGCTTTCGGATAATTTTTCGCAGTAAGGTATCGGGTAAATTCATGAAAAGTGACATTTAAAATAATATGGGAAAATTTATTTAAAGGAATATCTCTCGTAACTCTTCTGCACTGTTAGGTAATTTAGTTATTCGAGGAGTCTTTCAGTGAAACAAACTCGCAGTGCCGCACTTATTGAGTTTCAGGCGAGACCACAGAAAAAGGATAGCAGACTTTTACTGGTTTCTCGAGTAACCGTTTGAGAAGAGATAAGATGCCGTTCTTTTTCTCGATATATCCAAAGTTCGGCGGACTATTATTCTCTGACTGTTAATCTGAAAAGGATTCTTAATTTTTCATACGACTGATATTGTTGTCAGCTCCGCAATATCGAGAATGAAGTGTAAGTAAAGTAGTGGAATACAAAGGTAAAGTAAAAGAAGTGAACTTATAAACCTAGAGAGACGGAGCGACATTAATGGTGGGTGAAGCAATGTAAACATTGGTTAATGCCAATCTTAGTCAGTTATTAATTCATTGCAATTTTTAACTAGAGTTAGGTGAGTAATTTTTTTCTTTTTTTTAAATGTGACGTAATAATAAAAAAAAAAAGGAAAGAAATATAAAGAAAGGCAACCTAGTGAATTCCGCCTGTACCGACGGAGCACCCACTATAACTATGACCAAAGTGAACTCTAGCGAGAGTTTAACCCGCCAACATTGATTTTTGCTAATCACGATCCTTACCTACTAGTTTGCTTTCTTGAACGAATTTAATGCGCTTGCCTTGTTGTTATTCTATGGAGAGATCTAGTTGCTGAGAATCTTTCTTTTCTAGTTGTCATCTAAAAATATAAATTTAATAAAAATATTTATTATCATTTAATAAACATTTCCGACTTTTGACAAATACCGCCACGACATAAATCATTACGTTACGTACATACGTATGGTCTTGCTTTCGATATAATTTGAAAGATAATTTTCGTTTTCAATACGTTTTTTTACCATTTTTTTTTGAAAATTCATTTATTACTTTATAGAATTTTTAATGTTCACATTTTTATTTAATATTTTAAACATGTTTAATTATAACTTTTTTGGAAATATATCACCAAAAAGTATTTTTTTTTTTTTTAGTTCTTTAGCCTCTAGCCTCTTGGCACGTACCTTTTCATAATAATAATAAGGCTCGCAAACTTATACCGACTATTCTCATATATATATAAAGACGCATGCATACACTACACACAAATAATTATAATTAAAAAAAAAAAACAAAAGAATATTTTTTTTTTTATTTTTTTGAGCGTAAGATTAACGTAAGAAATCATAAACAATAACAGTTTTTTTTTTTTTTTTAATTTTATTTTAAGCTTACGTTTACGATTTTGTTAAAGTTTCATTATTTAATGCAAAAATGTTTTATATAATGAATTGTTTTTATACGTTTTTATGGAAAGCGTGGGAAAATAATACCGTAAAGTATATGATGTTTTGTGGCGTTAGATTACTAAGCATATTAAAGTGATTAATGTGGCATTTGTTGGCGATTTTTATGAGTGCATAAAAATCTATTAACCTTCTACAGCGCGCGAGGGTAGGCTTACAATTCGCTATTATAGGAAAGTTATTGATTGCCATCAGCAACCGCAACATATTGAACTGATTCGTATCTGTCTGCGTTATTAAGCAGATATGAAAGGCAAGACCATCTTGTTGTTTTATCATAGGATTTTTTAATTGTAGGCGTGTCAGTTGACCAAACAGACATCCTTTAGAGTTTGCCTTTTGTAGCTATCAATTAAGAATAGAAGATGAAAAGCTCAACTTTTTTTGCAATTTTGGCAAGCATGACTGGTACACAAGCAGATAAGCAATGGAGCAATGATGGACAGACATAGCCTAATTAGCTCTGCTTCCTATATCAAACAAAGCGAATGTGCTTAAGCAGATTTTCTTTGCTTTTTTCAGAGCATTGTAAAAAAACGCATGAATCTACTATAGGCTCGCTGTATGAAGGATAGTTTCAATGAGCAGATCCTTGCCAGATGAAAGTGAGAATGAAAAAGATAATAGAAACCATTGATGATGATTTCCTTAAAAAGATGATTACAGTGCTAAAAGCCTCCCCTCCTGATATTATCGATCCTTCTCATTACATTGCGGTTACATTGCTAACAATTTTTCTCAGTTCTCAAAGACAAGAGAGCCTTTCGGGTCGAGACATGTATAGTACGTATATATTTATCTATAGTTTACATATATGCGATTTTGTATTTAATTTAAAAATAGTTTTCCATTATTTTTATAGCGTGGGTGTTATTATTTCAGTTCGTATATATCTTGACACTGAAATACGTTTTTAAATATTTTTATTCATTTGATATATAAAATATTTCGCTATGAGATCATTATACCCATCATGCATAAGTTTATTGTCAATCGAGTGGTTGTACTTGATAAAGCGCATAAAAATTATCATTAATGACATTTTTGAGGGAACATTTTTTATTGTATTTTAATTCCCCCATTACTTAGCTATTTATGCCCAATTTTTAATCCCTACTAAAAACGTCAGAAAATCAATTCTGGGCACGTACATCTTTTTTTTTTCTCTTTTGTTGTTGTTGTTTTTTTTTTTTTAAATATGTTTTCTGTCAAGGCTTTTTGTGTCTACGTCAGTGCTTATCTATCCTATGCTTATGTGGATTTTTTCTTTGGTACAGACTTTCGCTAAGCAGTACGATGTGATGGAATACTTCTTCTTTTGTTCATTTGTCTTGCCAGCGGTTTCATGTTGTTTCATTTAAACAATCGTTGCTTTTATTTCTTCTAATTACAAAGTGAAGGTGTCAGTTCATGCAAATTATCTATATGAGCATTACCGTAAAAGTAAAAATTAATTTATTTTTGATTTTTTCGTTATTTTCAAAACGTAATCATCGATTAGATTCAATGGAAATTTTCTATCTCTTTCAAAAGTGTCTGAACTTTTGTTTCGCGGAGCTTTTTTTTTTTTTAACACTTCAAATACTTTTTTCTTTTCATACCCTATACCGCTTGTGACACAAAGGTATACTAAGTTCATACGGATGTGTGCAACACCCAGAAGGACTTGAGATAGATTTATCTTTTATTATACCGATCGATTTAGAATTACTTTTTACATCGATCTAAGCTTGTTTGTCCTTCTGTCTGCCCGTCTTGTGTTCAACTTACCAATCAGCCGGAATTTTTGAGATATTTTTCAAGAAATTTGGAAATTTGGAAGAAGGAACACTGTTGAGATTCATACGGATCGGACCACTTTTTCAATCGCCTTATTTTGAAAGCGTTCCATGATTCCTGTAGATTGTTGTAGAGTATTTAATGGTGGGCTTTGACGACTTTAGTGTTTTTAGTTGTTTTTATTTACTTTCTTTAGTCTTTAGAAAAACACTTCACTTATACTACAAATGCCGCGCTGTTGTGTTATAATGAAATTCTTTCATTAAGAAACATCTGCGCATTTCTCATATAGGCTTATCTATATACTAATATTTATTTTCACATTCATAGAAGAAATCATATCTTTAGCTTTTGTTGTGTGTGTACATAAGCTTTTGCACTACTTATAATATTTAAAGATGATTATTTACTTCAAATAAAACTAAGTGTTTATATGTTAAACATATCTCTCACCTACAGCTATCCTCTCTCTCTCTCTCTCTCTCTCGCTCTACATTCTCGCCTGTGTATCGCCGTCGATCACTTGGACTTTCATAAAAATCATTTGTAGTCATTAGTCATAATGTCAGTTTTTGTATTAACTCAAAGGCGTCGGCCACATAACCACAATCGAAAGAAATGTAGAGACGATTTCCAAGTCTTTCAGGCTGACTCTGGTAACTTCCGAATTGAAAATGGTTACACTCGACGACAGGGAATGCATAACTGAAGTTGTAAAGAAGAAAACTGATTTCTATTTAAACAAAAAAGCGAAAAATGATTACCATATACACCCTATTCTCTTTTTACACGATTTTTTTTACACGATTTTTTACACGATTTTTTTTACACCAATTTGATTTAACACGAGTTCAAAAGAAAACAAATTTTTTTTTTTACACGAATTATCTTTTGTTTTAACACGATTTTTAATATTTTTTAACTTCTTTTATATTTATGAATTTCAGATATAATTCCCTTTTTCCAAAGTAGAAGTTATTTTTTATAAAATATTTAATGAATTAAAATAATTAGTGTAAGCACGAAATAAATTAAGTGAACTCTAACAAGAACTTTTTAATATTGTTTACAACTAATTCTCTTTTTACACGAATTTTTTTTCCCGGATTTTTTTTTCCCGGATTTTTTTTTTACGTGTTTTTTTTGAGCGTGTCTCTCTTGTGTAAAGAGAGTTTTGTGTATATATATATGTATGTATTTATTTGCCTAAAATACATTTTGATAGGGAAAAAGCTTAAACTTAACAATAGTTTTTTATCTATGTATGCATTTTGTTTTTATAAAAGAGGAAACTCGCGAAAAAAGCAATCAGATTAAGTTGTACATAAGAACGTATGTGGAGGGACCGCAGAACTACTTGAAAATGTTACAATGAAAATTTTTGATCAGCGTCGCGCAATTATGTTCAAACCATAACATTGAAATACATTAACAAATCCATGTTAGTCCTCTGTGATTAATCTTATTTGGCGTATTTTCAACGTCGTTATATATTTAACGCGTTCAGCTATATATTCATTGTAATCTTTTTATGGCTACCATTAAGAGAAATAAGTCGTTTGGAAACGACTTGGAAAAAAAGTATTAGAAGACTTTTGAGATCGTCGTCGATTAGCTAAAGATTCTGGATCGATAGATCGTTGCTTGCTAATCATTTTACTCATGAACTCGCAATAGATGCTATTAGTGGATCGATAGCAGCAAAATTGAAGGCAGCCAGCCTTAATATGTACTTGAATTGCTAGACTTTATTATTAATGACAACAGCAATGTTAGCGACATGCTGCGTTTCTTTCGCTAAACAGTTTTGCCAATGAAAGCCTTAGAGAACACGTTCGCTTTCTTTCGTAGCAACTTAGATGCGATATGTCGTAAAATGGTAATTTTATAAAAAGCTGCCGTTCCAAAAATCCAATGCGCTGTAAGCATTAGTTAGTTTCACGTCAACTTAAACAAGATTTTCTACTTAGTTACAGTTTCGTAAATGATTAGGAAACTTGCAAAGTAAAGAAACTCTATAGTGATTCAGAGAGCCAGGCGGCTACCCTACAATTTTTCAAAATAAGAAAGGAAATATATAAGGAAAGGAAATTTTCTACCGTGTCCGTCCTTGGGGGAAAACAAGACTGTGTGTACCAAATTTCATTAAAATATCTCAAAAATTGCAGCCTATGGATTGACTGATAGGCGAACAGACAAGCTCCTATCTATATAAGCGGTATAATAAGATATCTGTCTATATCAAGTCCTTCTAGGTGTACATCTGTACATCTGCTTAAATTTAATATACCCTTGCATTAGAAGTGATCGTCTTAAAGGATCAGTTCCACTGAAAGGTATCGTCTAATGTCCGAAAACTTTCGCGCTTACTTTTGAAATTTTTTTCATTTCCTTGCAAATGGGTGTTTCTCCCGCCCACTTTCATTTTCCAATTTGCATTGATTGAATGATTGAATGATCCACCCATTGGCCACGGGTTTTGGCAAACTAAACTTTTAACTTACTCTGATTGTTGTTCAATGTTGTTGTTCAATGGAATATTGAAATAAAAATATCAGCGTCAAAGGTATAAAAACATCTCAAATATCATTCAAATCGTAATTCTTTGATATTTATATCAGAAGTTTCTTGGAAAGAAAAACAACAGTTAATAAATGCGACGTTTATAGTATTAGCTACGCCAACACTCTAACCTCAACGTACAACGACCGCTTCTAATTAAATGATCGAAATTATGAAAACATAGAAACAAGCAAACACACATGCACATGCACAACGCGTCGTTAGATAAATCTCTCGTATCTTATATATAAACAATCTCAGATTTTCTCATGCATAGTTGTCTTTTTGTTTTTGTTTTTATTATTTTTGCCAAGAGCCAGCAGCCGTAGTAGTAGTAGTAGTAGTAGTGGTAATTGTTGCTGTAATTGTTATTAAACAGCGAAACAAGTTTGTATTGCATATCGTGGAGCATCGTGGACGTTTATATGACTGTCTGGCTTGCATGTGGCACGCTTAACAACAAAAAACAAAAAAAATAAAATAATAAAAAAAATTTGTTTGTGAAAAAACTAAAACAAAGCGGTTACACACAGCGCTGGTTACATTTGACTAGAAAATGGCAACAAAATATTTAATCAAAACCATAACCGTCATAATTTTCATCATTTTGATGATATTAGCTATCAATCAAATACATTTAATACTTAGTTAAAAACACAGTCGGATAGTGTGATGAAGAAACATATATGTGACACAGACATGATAGAATTCTAAAAAAGATGATAATAAAATATTATGAGGAAAAAAGAGAATCTTAAAAATTATGTTAGCAGGTCGTTCAAATGCGAAGAAAAGTATTTGAGTACAAGAAGAAGAGTCGATAACTGTTTTGGTTGCTCTAGTGCTCATCCTACTCTTTTAGTCCTAGAATTTATTTATTTTAACATCACCTACGACCAGACGATAAGTTGTCGTAGTATTAAATACTGGAAATCGAATCGAATCGAAAATATGAAAAAATTGAAATTATTTTCAAATCTTTTTTAAATGTATTCAAAAAAGTAGGCCAATAGAAAATTGCAATGTCAGTCGAATTTTTATGACCGCCGTCCAAAGGAAGTGTTAAAGTGTATTCAAAATTCGATTTCATTTTCGAAAAATTTTCATATCAATTCAAAACAAGCGAAAGCCGTTATTAGAGTCATATTTTTTTTAATATGAAAAAAAAAAAAACTACTGAAATAAATTAATGATAACATCAACAATTTTTGTATGTGTTATATGCACATAGATAGTCAAGCATATCAAGTTATTAACTTTTCAAGTGCTTGTGTATATATATAACAAACGCTCGCTTTTCTTTATTTCGATTATAAAATTTACTATGACTAACGCCTTTGCTGTACTTACATTGTTGTATGGAAATCATTTTGTCTTATATATATATATATATGTGTGTGTGTGAAGAGTGCAGACTCTCTTAACTTATTCGTAAAAGCGCCCCATTCGATCGGTTTGTATTTTTAGGATTCGGTTAATGTGTGACCTGCTTTAAAACTACTCTTAACCAGTTAGCTGTGTCTGATGTGTGAATGTAAACGTCATGACTGGTCCGTCCGTCCTTGTCGGATTTTCTCATAAAATGTTATCATTGTGAATGTGTTTTTTGGAAAATATTTTTGTTACAACCGAATATCATATTACATACATACTCTGTGATCGAAGAGTGTGTATGAGTGTAACACGGTATCGTTTTTATAAAATCCAGAATTTTCCTTTCGGAAAATGCTTAACATAACCACTAAGCCGTCTATGGACAATTTTAAAGGTTTCATTCGGCTATTATTTGACTGACTGACTGACTGACTGGCGTTTCTATTTTACTTATTGCTTATTATAAAGCCAAGGGTTAGGAAAGGATACACAACATTTAGCTTATGGCTAATGCTGCAGGCGGTGGTAAAGCCAGAGAGCAATGTTTTGTTGTTGAAATCAATTTTTCGCTTTGACTCGAAACACTCGCTATGGCTTATACGGTGCAGGTCTTCAACTGGAATCCCATCTGACTATACTACTATATATCACTTTTGAATATGATATCTGTTTGATAATCAGTTATTTTATAAATTGTCTGAAGCCCTCCATGTGCTTAAAATAAAAGATTCATTAATTGTCCAACGACTGTCCATCAGTCTGAGCTGAGTACTTGAGCTTAATAAACAACGATTTTGTTCATAGTTTGTGTCTGAGATATAAACGTGATATTAAAAGTATGAAACTCGGAAATGACCTTTTAACCGGATCGATTTAAGAAACTCTGATGAGGGCTAAAGGTATTAAATGGAAGAATTACATCAGATATTCGAGATATTTTGCGTTTCCAGTCAGTTTGAATTAATTTCAATTTTAATATTTTTTTTTTTTTTTTTTTTTTTTTTTTTACTACAAAAATATAACAGTACAGGTGTCACTCATATAACACGATATAAAATAAAATTATAGAATTTAAACTTAAATATAATAGAAATGAAAGCAATGTGGACCGTGTTGCAAATTGAATAAATCCAAAATCGTGTTATAACGCTCGCAAATTTTGTACAGGGTGGTGACGAAATCGCGTTTGACGAACGCCGTCTTATATGATGGGTGCCTGTACAACAATATTAATAGCAATGGCTTGTACGGTATGCGGGGGGCATTTCGTAACGGTGTCGTGATTAAGCGGGTGTATATGGAATAGTTTTCATAAAAAATATTTACGTTTGTTAAACGTTATAAAATAATTTAATTATTTTAGTCAGTTGGAAATCTACTGGAAAGAGAACTTGTTTGTGTGTTGATATTTAACGGTTTTGTTACTTGAATTAATTCTGCGCTAAGTAAGTTGGGATTTAAGTTATTCTGCCTCGGCGTGCATGCGTTCAAGTATGCAAATGCTTACGATTCTTGCGAAGCTTGCAGATCGCTTACTGCTTGGCTAGATCTGGACTTAAGATTCCTTTCATTATTTTATTTTAATACTTTACTAGAAACATCTTCATTAGTATGAATTGTAAAACTGTTTCAATTTTTCGCCACTAAAAAATGTTTTAACATATTTTTGTGTATTTCCTTTAAACTAATTAAAAATAATTTCATTTTCTCCCTCGCATTTCCATTCCCCCTCGTAGAGATTGTAAAAAACGAAAACCTAATTTCATTATCGTGCTCTTAAATCAAGGAAAGTTGCATAAATATCAGTTTTGAACTGAGTTTTTTTTTTTTTTTTTTATGGTTCAGTGATTTTACTTTTTATTATAACGTGCTTATGGGACTGTTGTTACCTAAAAACCTACTGCGTAAAATGACCTGATTAAATATCTTAAATCTGGTATATATATATATATTTTGTATTCTTTCTTCGACTCTATACACTGCAACTCCACTGCCTTTTCTTTTTATATGAGACCGGAAGAAAGCTAAATTTTGTATCTAAGGTAGACTTTGAATTTTCTCTACACGTAACTCGTAAATAAATGTAGAGTTTACAAGGGAACCTGTTATTTATATATATTTCATTTTTCCCTTTTTTATTTAATTTTCTTTCGATATTAAGGCAATCAGTGGGCAGGTTAACGCCATAAATTTGTCTCCCGAAAATTGATCTTTTTTTTTTCAATATAAGGGTAGTGAAGGCAGGCCTTTGACAGAGAGAGAGAGAAGCTTATGCTCCATTATCGGATATATGCATATATGCGATGATAGGCGGGCACTTTATTTTTACTCTGCAAGATGACCCAAAAAGTGCAGTCAAATTCTGCGAGAGTAGATCTGTCTTCTAGATTTTCGGCGTAGATCAACCTACCAGTTTGCATAAACATACAGGAGATGCCCCCCTCTACTCGTGTAATACGACGACGGTCAGAAAGAAGCGGGAAAAGAGGGAGATGGCGTTCAGCAGGTAGCTCCTAGTGTCTAATCCGTGAGTGAAATGAAAATTGAAAAGCTCGTCATAAGCACTTTTTCCTTCTCAACTTTCCCCTATGCAAGTTAACGTTATGCTCAGCTCGGTGGCGAAAAGGTTAATAAACAAATCGCACTTGTCTAGCATTGTAAGTGATCGACGGCGGGTTTATAAAAAGCAATTGTCTGATTTTTTTCGCCCGTTTTTTCTAATAATTGCTTGTATCGTGTTGTACGTTTAGTTTTTGTCATTTGCATAATTTTTTGGCTTTTACCTCTCTATTCCCCTTCATGTGATAGTTTTTTTTGTTAATGATGTTGTTATTGTTGCAGCCATTGTTGCCTTCATTTTCATGCAAATGTGTGTTAATATCCGAGACAGATAACAAATTTTCACTTGTTTTCACATTGAAAATAATTTTCTTGTTTTTGTACACTTTTCAGCAACAAAGTCAACAGAGACAGACAGACAGACTTTAACGTTTTATTTTTTTTTTTCTTTTTTTTTGAAATAGTGTTAAACAATAAATGTTTAAATCGGGGCCAGCGAAGAGAATGGTTAAGTTTTGTTTAATATACATGGGTAGCTGGAAGCTAGTTCCCAAAAGTGTCGAAAACAATTTTTGTTTTTATTCGGAAAGGAAAAGGAATATTAATAAAGTTATTTCTTTTCCAGTAGAGGCGGCCAGCAGCAGTGCCAGTGCTGATAGTGATTGCCTTTGTACGAGTTGTTGTCAACACAAAGTGTTACAATTTAAGTTTGACTACCCGTTAGATAGGTTTTTAAATTGTCGTTTCATTGTAAGCGTAAGAAAATAAGTTTTTTTTTTTTTTTGTTTTTCAATTTCAAACTAAAGCGGCAAAATAATTTTGTCATTCTATTTGCAACAAGCATGAACAGTTTCTTAATGGAGGAAAACATTCAGTCTTCACAAAAGTTGCTTTGTATACTCACGTAAGCAAGTACCTTAAATAGTGGGAATCCCGTAAATCTATTTTCTTGTTTCTCCTACTGTTCAAGTCGAAAGTACTAAAACTCTACAAACGATAAAGGGTTTAGTGATGTTAAACATTACAGGCCAACTTTGTTTGTCTGTAATAGTTTTAATGTTCACCTTAATGTAAGCGCCTGCAAGTGCTTAGTGTTTTTAATTTTTCTTTTAATCAATTTCTTCATTTTTTGTTTGTGTTGTATTACGTAGAAGTTGGACTAACACTAAAATAGAAAAACATCTTATTCAGGGTAATTAAGATCATTTATTATCAATTTCTTTTTTTATTATTATACGTTAAGCGATTTCAACTCAATCCCTTGAAACGTTTAGTGTTAAGGAAAAATGAAGTTTACATTTTTTGGCTCTTTGCACTTTTCGATGATTTTTGTTTGAAATTCTGGTTTCATAGCAACTTTTTTCCAAATTTTGGCAAGTGTTGGTTGCTGCGGTTGCTTTCCTTCTCGTGCATGTGGAAAAACATGTTTATGTAATGAATGAAAGTTAAACCGCATGTCCACTTGTTAAAAATGTATTTAAAAAGTCATCCATGACGCAAACCAAGTAGAGGAGAGACTCACAACGATGTCGAAAATTCCCAAAACGCCCAATGACGTGTGCAAGGCTTTAATAGATACAGTGCAGAGTCATTTATCTTCAGCTGAGCAAACCAAAATGCCCACGCGTATGTTTCCTTTAAGTTTAGGACAAGGCCAGGCACTGAAAACTACAAAGTATGGATCGTCCATGTGATGGCAGCTGGGTCTTTTTAGCCAACCGCCATTTATTATTCAACTGGATGCCGACCTTAGGTGAAATTATTGTTACTACGCAAAGTAGACGTAAAGTAAACGTTTTTCACCTCTGGCTCAGTTCTAGCTCTAGTCGTCTTCCACACTTTCCTATTTCTTCATTTTACAAACTGGCCTTAAAATGGCTTCAAAGCTTTGCCGTGGTATGAAACATTTATATAATAATGTAAAAAAAGTAAACTTCGGTCAAACTTCGGCTGCATTTAACCCTTTGCTGCACTCTTTATTTATACTTTGCTCTCTATATGGCTTGGACGAAAGAATTTTTTCCAATTTGAGCTGAAATGCTATTTGCAGTTTAATAAGTGATGGCGAATACCCATTGAGATATATATCTCTCTCCAGATTATCGGTCGTAGCAATTAAAGTAAGGTAAGAAGAACGATGAATTCTCATCTTTCGTTTCCCTTCTGGCCGTTTTCTTAGTTATTGAGTCGTTCACAGAAAGTCATTTCGCACTTTTTTTTTTTTTTTTTGTCAAAATGAGAGGCGATTGGCCTTCGAGGGATCATGAATGATAGGATTCGGTTAATTTAATCTCCGTTTCGTAGCAATTGACGCCTTCGTTTTGTGTTCCTACACATCTAATAATTTTCTTCTTGATTATTAAACAGCACTTTAATCTTTTCGATTGGAAAAAGGTAAAGTATGTCGAAAATGCTGCTTTCCATTTTCTACATTTGTTGCGGCACGCCTGCTTCGTCGTCGGTTATCAATATATTCGATTTAAGTCGGAACTTAAGAAGGCTCTAAAGAAATGCAATGGCTTCCCACAACAATCTAATAAGAAAAGAAAGTAATAAATAAATTTTCATGTCATTTTCAAAGAGAAAATCGCAAATCTAAAATCGCATGCAATTTCTATCAGTCAGACTTAACCAGAAATGACCGAGAAATTTCAAACGCAAGATCTTAGAGAAGTCAAGATAGATATCTTTCAAGTAAGAGAGATTTCATTTAATTATGACAACAAGCCGAACTATTATGAAATAGTTTGAAAATTTATTACAAATCCAGTATTTTTTTACTTTGCATTGCTTTGCTTTTGATCGAAATTCTTTTTTTTTTTTTTTTTTTGGTGCCAAAGAAAATTTCATGTTTTCACTTTTAAAATCTTCAAAAAAAAATTTGTATAAAAGAAGGCGTATTTAAAGCCTGAAATGTAAATAATTTATTTAAGCCGATTTATAGTTAAAAAAAAAAAAATTTCCACCGAAATTTGTGGGAAGCGTTTCAGATTATCGTGTATGATATCGTTAAAGACATCTATCTCCCACTTTACATTCAAATGGAAATTCTTTGCTTTTGTTTTGTATTATATTTCTTTGCTTTACTGCACCTTTATGAATTTTAATCATTTCAATGAATGGCTGGCTTCTCAACAACTTCCTTTTATAAATCAATTATGACAAGCTTTTGATTTTTTACAGTATTTTTTAACGTTCTTTCAACCCAACTAAATAATAGGTTAACATCGTAGCAGCGTAACAGCGTAATAGCGTATATAAATTTAGTGTTTGTTGCTTGAAAGGAAAGAAATAGAAAATTGTGCCGACACTGATTAACTGTTTAAAATTCAAAAAACATATCAAGAGATCCCAAAAAAGCAAGCAACACATAGCATCGCAGACGCTATTTAGGGTCTTAAAAATACAGCAATTATTTTTTTCTAGAGTATAAGGAAAACAAATGTAAATATATCATTCCCTACGTCCATCTCTCTTCCTCTCTCTCTCTCTCTCTCTCCCTCTTCCTCTCTCTACATATGTGTAGTATTATATGCATATACAGAGTCACTCATTTTGTATTTCTAAAAGCAAACATAGTTTTGATTGAAATTTGGATCAACTTTTGTTCAATATATTACTTGGACCTTGCCCTTGTTGTTGTGGAATACAAAGCACACGTAGTTCTGGAGAAAACAATGAACGCGCGGTTACATTTCGCGCATATGGATTGCCGCTTATATTTGCGTAAATGGCTTCGTAGGTAGGGAATGTTGTCCCTTTGACGGGACGGGGTAAAACAAACCTGCTGCTCCTAAAAGGCCTGTACTTGCACAAAAAGTAACTTTTGGGTGTGGTTTGTGGGCTGAAAATATGCATTGCCGTTATCGTTAAGAATGCTAGAACGCTAGAGACTCGTTTATGATTAAATGCAGATCACCCACCTAGACTGGGACGATATGTGATTTCTACAAAACGGTGCAACACGCTGCACATTTCGTAACAAAATCAATTTATTAGGTGAAAAGTTCCCACAAAGATCATCCGATCTCCGAGCTCTGTTGAATTTCTTACTTCTTGGGGTTATGTTTGGGTTTTCTTCAATAAACCGCGAACTTTTAATGACTTTATTGTCCAAAATTATTCA
>KK502483.1:885482-896377 GCA_000688735.1 Glossina austeni | reverse complement strand
CTCTTGCAGGTCATTTTAGAGCAAACAAACAAAGAACAATTAGAGCAACATTCTCTATATTAGTCTCGAGCGTAAACAATTCTGAACCGACCTCTTTTATTGCGCACTTTGATTAATACGCGCAACACAATTAAATATATATGTATGTATGTATGTATGTATGTATGTATGTTGCAGTAAAATCTATGAACTTTTCTCTCACCTCACCTATTGAAAATAATAAAAAAATTTTAATAGTCGATCTCTTCAATTCGGTCCAAACTTAATATAAACTTTTATGTTTTAATGTTTTCTTAATTTTTCGTATATATGTGTCTATTAGAGAAACTACATAAGTATATGTAATTACAAATGTTCTCGTTTTATTATCTATCTTCTACGTGTACATTTACAAATTAAGTTTTTTTTGTTTTTTTGTTTTTTTTTCTTTTATTAACTTTTCCAATAATTAGTTCAACAAAACAAAAAAAAAAGAAGAAGAAGGTTAATGAACTCGTCGCCTATGTAAATACAATGTTTGTTAATTTATTAATGTTGAGAAAGACATAAAATAAATATGTAATTTTTGTATTTACAAAACACAAAATTCCATGAAATTGAAGAACTTTAAAAACAAAAAAAAAAGCGAGAGAGAGATAGAAAGAGATAGAAAAATATACAGAAAAGCGCTTCTTTTCATAATCAACATTGTTTTGTACGCTTATTATGTTGAAAATGATCTATTTTTGCTGGTGGAGGATGGTTTGTAAAGAGAGTTTGTAAAGAAGAAGAAGAAGAAGAAGAGGAAAAAGCCAACAAAAGATTGTTACCTATTGTTAGAGAATTTCATAAATCATTCGTCTAACTGTAACAACTGTAAATATGATTAATTAGCCTTCAAAAAATGTTTACAGTTTGCTTCTCTCTTTCCACAAACTACACACACACACACACACTACTGAAACATATCCCCCCCCTTTACTCTGATAAAAAAAATAAGAATAAAGACGAGCTATCATGATGACGCCTATTAACGGAAAAATATCTATATACATATAATTTCGTAATAACTAAGTAAAGGGTTAAATATTGTGTTGACAGCTGCTCGCGCGATTCGTATCAATTTTTTAAAACAACCCTTTCAATCATTGGTGGCCAAATTGCACTTCAAGGTACACTAACAATAATACTAGATTTACCGACACAGGTCGATTTGATGGCTAAACTTAGTAAATCCTCACAATCCCAAAATTGGGTTAAAAAGTTTACATGAACGTTCTTCGTTCGATCAATTCCAATGCAATCTGATGTGCGTTACAATAATAGGGAAATAAATTAGAATGAAAAGGTGGTCATTAATTGTGGACGTGTACACAGAAGATGCCTAGCGAACCATTTTTTCAAAAATATGTTCACGAAATCGATTATTCGAAATTGTTCGTATTTCTTCCCACATTATGGGCGTGCATGCGAATAAATCGCGTCTATTTTTTAACCAGATATTCTTAATTGCTCAAGGAATGTTTGCGTCAAATTTCAATTGCCAGTTTACCAGTCGCATCGACGGGTGTCCGTTAGTAAAAATAGCTAAAAAAAAGTCACATATGCTTCAAAACCCCAAAAGTACGCGTGCCACAGAGAAAAAGAGCCCACACACATATTCAATGCATTATATCACTAAACTCCAATATATAACATTTAAATATGTTGAATCCGTCAAATCGGCTGTGGGAGTGGGCAAATCTAGTATATCGCGTATATAACCCCGCGGCTGAACAAAGTTTGTTTACTGGTCGTTCAACTCGATACTGAAATGCTTTGTCGTTGATGGCTTCGTAAAGGCTTTTAAAAGATAATTAAACTCCTTCTTAAATCTCTGGATTCGACTGATAAAAGGCAGTTGACGATTACAAGGGCTAATGATAGAGTGGGGTGTGGTCTTGAATGGTCCTTAAGACCATTCTCTCTCTTTAAGATGATGATTTAAAATTGCTTTACGGCCTTTTAGTTACAAGTTGACCATTAACATTTTATGGGTTCAAGTTATCGTGTAGTAGTAGTTGAAAACGTAAGCTTCTTGTATTTTAGTCCTCCTAATGGTGGGTTCTCATTCATTTTTTTCATTTCGCAATGATTTTTCATTATTTTGCTTAATAGTCCAGACGCCTTTTTTTGCCATCAAAATGTTTAAAGAAATCTCTTTAAGAACAATTTTCCTATCATAGTATCATATATTTATTTTCAATACTACTATGACGTCATATGTGAAATGATTTCCTTACTAATATCTATAACTGGGAATGGAAAAAAAAAAAAATTCTTAAAGCTTTAGAAAATTGGAAGGAAAATGAGAATGCAGTTCAATTTGATGAATGAAAAGTTTGAAGTGTTTGCATAGGTTTGGGAAACTCTGCATTCAGTAATTAACAGTTTTTATTCGTTTGACTGACTGTTTAAACAAAACAAGAAAAAATCGCATCTAATCCATGTAACAAGTTGACTTGTTAATTATTTTGATCTCTCTTTCCTCCTCTAACTGTGAAGGGTTTGCTTCTCTTAACGGTTAACGGTTAATCCTTTTCAAAAAAACAAGAAGAAGAAACAAAAAACAAGAAGAAGAAACCCAATTGAAATTTGCTTGCTTTAAAATAAAGATTAAAGGCATATGGCATATAAAAATATTTTCAAATCCCGCTTTTATTATATTTTATACGCAGCATCTACCTCGAGTAGTCATAGTTTCATACCAAAGAATTTATCAAAATGAAAAAAAAAAAAAAAACGATGCCCTTTTGTTTGCTGCTTAACTCCTGAGCCAGGCATAATATGCATAAGTAATAGAAACTCTTTTCTTTTTTTTTTTTTTTTTTTTTTTAAAAAATGTATATATGTATGTATATATGTGCTCTATAGACTGAAAGTTTATTTAATATGAAAAATCCTTATAACAACATAAACATCATTGTCTTGTTGTTTTCCTTCTTATCCTTAAAAATGAATATATTTGGCGAGATTTTTATATTTTAAGTTCCTTTCTTTTCCTTACTCTGTGTGTGTGTGTGTGTGTGTGTGAATCATTAAATATTTATAAATTCAATAGAAAAAATTTTTTCAATTTTCTGAAAGCTTTTCTTGCTGCATTTCACCGCAGCACGCTCTCCACTATACATACATACATACATACATACATACATATATAAATGTATATATATATATATATGTATAACCTTCAGCATAGATAAAGTATATAAAATAACATATTTAAGAATCGGGCGCATATATGCATCTATCTCTAAATTGAATTGTAAAGAAAACTTCATTCTTATGAGAAAAAAAAAAAAAAATAGAAATTTAAATATACTTTCTATAGAAATTCGAAAAAAAAAACAAACAATTTAATAGCATAGCGTATTCAGGTTTTTGCTTGGCATTTCACTTCGAGAGATAAATACTGTTTTCAAATAAAATGCTTTTCATATCTATATAGCATTACCGAGATTCGTATGCGTCTAGGGATTGCTTTCACTGATAGCATTCATTTTCCCTGCTTTAGCATAAAATGTATGATGATTGTATTATTGTTTTTTTTTTTTTTTTTGTATACCAATTGCCAAAGCAGACATTTAGGAGTCGTAGATGGGAAGCAAAACTAATAATATTGACAGGTAAATAACTTTATTTTTGTCTATTAGCGCGTCTATGCGAGTTTGAAGCAATTTTTTTGCTTTATAAATATTTAAATTGAAGAACAATAAGTAAAAGCTATTGAAAGAATGAAAGAAAGAAAGAAAGAAAGAAAGAAAGAAAGAAAGAAAGAAAAACTATACGATAAAGATGAATACAATTAAAGTACAAGAACCATTAGCTGTTGGCAAGACAGGACAGGACTTAAAATTTGATTTTATGAAGGACAGACACAATATTAATACATATCTACATATTTACTTTATTTATTTGCACTTGCCATTAGCAACATTTGGATTTTGGCACTTCATTAATAACTTTGCCAAAAATCGATAAAGAACGTTAGAATTATACGTGACGTCATCTATCCTCCATATGCAGTATATCAAGTCAGTTTACAGTGGTCGTTGCTATAGTGAGAGCCAGTTAAGCACACACCTACTAGACTGGGGCCGGTCACCACCTCCCTTTTCCTGTCTCTTTTTCTCACTTCTTTATGGCCATAATCGTGTCGTATAGAAGATGTTTTCTGAAAAGGAAAACAAATGGTGGGCTTTTAGTAGAGGATCGGTGCGCTCTACATGTGAACTATTGAAAGTTATGTTCGCCACACAACATATCTTTCCTACCCATGACATCAAACCAAATAGCATAAGTATATCGTCTTTGGGCGAATTTCTTCTACCGATCACCTCAAAGTAAACAGTTTTGTTAAACCCAAGCACTCGAGTGCCAATTGTACATCAGTCTTTGAGAGGGGTATATGTATATTTTAATATGTCTTTGTTGAGTTGAGAAATGAGCTGAGACTCGGATCTACACATACGACCCGTAAACAACCAATAAATAAAAAAATTGATTGATTTGGAATAATAAATAGATTTAAAAAAGAGAAAAGTTAAATTGGTCTTAATTTTTGGACACAGTGTATCACCTTTCGGGCAGATGTTTTCTCCCTACCACCTCAAAATAAAAAGCTATGTTAAGTCGTGGCAGTCCAGTTAGCAAGTGATGTCATTTCGATGTGGCCATAGGGATATTTGAAATCAAAAATCAAAGTTTATTTCTCTATATTTGACGTATCTAAACGTAAGCGTGCCAAGCATTCTGACGTCTATATAATTCTCTATAAATCCGCCTAATTTTAGTCGCGCGCTGTAAGCCTACTGCATGTAATTTGAACGGTGTGGGGAGAACATGTCTGGGGCGATTTGGTGTTGAGATAAATCCTAGCGATAATAATGAGGTTCGGCTTTGCTGGTCGACTTTAGTAGCCTTTAAAACATTTCAAAAAACTTCACCTGAATAAATGCGTTAGACTTTTTTTATAATTAATTTAATGTCTTATGTAAATGGGCGGGGTATGTTTGCGACGACTTTGCCGACGGTAAATAAATGATTTAGTAACGAAGTAAAGTTTTTCTGATAGGTTTAAGCATTTTTCAAGATATATCTAAAATCGGGACTTACGTTATATCTCTAAAAATTGGTTATAACTCGATTGTCAAAATCATTGCATTCTTTCAGTTTTTGTGCGGTAACTGTGCATGAAAGTCAGTGGGAACAATCTTTTTGTGATCGTAATTAAAGGCTTAGTTTGTTTTTTCTGCGCTTGCTTCCCCACCATATGTTAACCGTAACTTAGCAAAGACACAACCCTTATGAAATGTAGGATATCTTTACTTCGATTTAATTTTGTGTGCGACCCTTTCTATGACAAACAAGCTCTCTCACGTCGGAATTTTGCCCTTCCCATAAAAGTAGGATAAACGGGATAAGTGGTGGACAACGGACAAATGCATTACATCCTTATTTTCGGGTGTGGTGGATAAAGACATAACGCCGATCATATGACTTTGAAAATTTAATTTTTTTGTCTTTGCCGAAAGTCCAATGGGAAGAGAATTGAATCGTATTGATTTGCTCTTTAATAGAAGGAAAGACTCTGGTCACCGAAATATGTTCTATTCTCTTCAATGACAGTCCTTAGAAAGTGTTTACTTTTCACTTTCTTATTCGCTTGCAGTGGTTTTGGCGGTCACTTCAAATGTTTATTAAGACACAACAACTTTTACATGTTTTCTTGAATTTCCATATTAATGGACGTAGTCTCGTCTTTTTGTTTTCAAATTTAAAAATCCTCATGAATGACACACATTTACGTTGAAAATTTGTTGAAAATTAAATTAATTAAAATATATTAAATTTAATTAAATATTAATATTAAATAAATTAAAAATTTTGCACTAGGCTTTGTCAAGCACAGGCTTTGCGAGATACTTTAGTGACCTTACAAAGTAAACAAAAAAATAACTTTTACATCCACTCAACTATATAATCGGGTAGAAGTAACTGTATAGCAGTGAGGACACGTTATATAAAACAGAAACGCTTCTTCGACCAATGAAAAAAAACAAAGTCTGACGAAAAATTTGTTCTTTCACAAATTTTTAAATCGTTCGAAAAATAATGTGATTTGAAAAATTTTTTGCGAAAATTATTCGAGCAAAACAAAAAAACGACATTGAATATGAAAATAATTGTAAGAATTCTTGAAATATAAATAAATGAATTTTATCGTCTTCCTCCGTATGCGGTGTTGCTTGCGTTTCATTTTGTCGTACTGTTATGGTATTCACAGAATTCTGCAAAACTCTCGATTTTTTTTCTTTTTTTTTTTTTTTGTTTCTAGTTAAATTTATGTTGCAAATGTCGTCATGTCATTTTCGCCGCTTAACATGACATTTATTGTAACTGCCATAAGCAGCAACTGCAGCCGCAACGACAGCAACAACAACAACAACGACAAAAATATTGAGTGCACAAAGCAAACTTCTTCTACTCCAGTTTAAAACCTTTTTTTTTCATTTTTCATTTTTCCATTTTGTTACATTTACGAGTTGTTGTTGTTGTTATCGTTGTTGATATTTCATGTTGTCGTGTCTGCTTGTCTGACTTTGTGTCTATCAGTCATTCAACATAATGTGTTTTCCTTTCAACATGTTGTTGTATTTATTGTTGTTCTTCTTCTCCTTCTCTCGGCTACTGCTGTTAGCGCGTTGTTTG
Source organism: Glossina austeni (assembly GCA_000688735.1). Taxonomy (NCBI): domain Eukaryota; kingdom Metazoa; phylum Arthropoda; class Insecta; order Diptera; family Glossinidae; genus Glossina; species Glossina austeni. The sequence goes on along the minus strand of KK502483.1, from coordinate 889,648 downwards.
TTTTTGATATGCAACTGTCGTAGTTCATTCTTCTCTTTTTTTTTTTTGTTTTTGTTCTTGTATTTTGGTGTTTAACTCGTATCATGGTGGCACGAGGAATAACTACTACATGTGTTGTGTTTTAAATATTGTTGATGTTGATGTTGATGTCGTTACCACTGTTGTTGTTATTGTTGTTGTTGGCGGCGGTGGTGGTGGTGGGTTTATTTCTGCTATTATGTTATTGTTGTCGCTGTTGTTGGTTGTCACTGTCACCAAAAATTGGTACCTGATTGCTTCTTTTTTTTCTTTTTTTCTTTGTTGTCGTTGTAATAAAAATAATGTGTCGACTTATTTTTTTTTTTTGCAAAAATTCATTGCCACGGTTAGCAGCAAAAAAATAGATGGTAGTCGCAACTTTTATTGCCAAAAAGGAAACATGGAAATAAAATCTACTCTACAAATTAATAAAGCGCATTGATTTTCTACGGGTTTAAAGCAAGATCTCACCGAGTGTATAATTAAATGATGACGGATTTCTTTCAAACATAATCATCAAAGTGTAATATATATCACTCAATAAGTCTCCGGTCTCCCGTCTCACATAGATAAGGCAACACTGTTGACACAGGCCCCTTACGATTTCTGGATAGGGATAAATTTCAAACGATACATGTTAAGATCTCAGGACATTCTGATAATTATTTCATAGGTTGCAATTTTTTTTTTTTTTTTTTTTTTTTTGATTTCCCAACTTTAAGCCAAGGGTGCTGCACGCTTTTGTCGTCCGAAGTCTTCAGTTGTTCGACAACATAACATAAACAAAGGTGCACAAGAACATTTTCGAAGACTGAAAAATCAAGTTGGGCGATACAACATTTATTCAGGAGGAAAGTGTGTTCGGAGTGGGTTTCGCGTTTGTTCATGTTTGGCTGAAAACTACAATGCATTGGAATTGTTTACATAAAATGAAAAGAATTTTTTCATGCCGTATGTGACAATCTATACAACAACATCGAATCATCACTACACTCCAGCGTCAAGTCGGCAATCGGCCGAGTGGACAACAACTGCCGCATGCCGTTCAAAGTGACTACAAAGGCGAAGCCGAGCAGATAGGTTTACGGAGTCCGTAGTTCGAGATGCTCCTGATATAATATTCATTGAGTATCTTGAAAAGTAGTGACAAGGGATCAGTAATGAATATCATGTGTGTGATTATAAGTGCGTTTGAATGACAAAATTGAGAAATTGAAAATAAATAAATCAATAAACCTGAAAACTGATTGAGTGATGCGGCAGTTTTGTGAGAAGTAATTCGGATTTCACGAAAGAGTCTTTAGGTCTAATCACTAGACTTCGTGTCAGTATTCACACTAACAGATCGTTATACATGAACTCACGCAATTAATTAAAATTTTCGAAATTTGTGCCGTAAATTTGAATTTGTACAGAGTATCTGAGGTTTTAAACCGTAACTTGGCTCAGGCGTATAGGAACTCAAGTCCGTCACTAAAGAATTTGAAGAACTACGATAGCCAGCCTAGGTGTTACTTTAAAATGTGACCAACTATCTTGAACTGCGCAAATGTCTTGAAGACAACATCGCTTGATCGATTTACTTACACATCATAAGCGCTGCACTTAAACGGCTCAAATTGAAATTTCATGTAAAATCTTTTGAAACTTTTGTAAGAATACAACACTGGAGATAGGCTGGAGATAGATCCAGTTTATATTCTGACTCGATCTAAGCTTGTCTGTTTGTCTGTCTGGCATATTTTTCTGTGTGCAAACACCCTACAGGACACAATTCTTTAAATATTTTCATGAAATTTGGTACACAGACGTGCTAAACGGGAGAGTACAACACTGGAGATAGGCTGGAGATAGATCCAGCTTATATTCTGAATCGATCTAAGCTTGTCTGTTTGTCTGTCTGGCATATTTTTTTATGTGCAACCAGCCTACAGGACACAATTCTTTAAATATTTTCATGAAATTTGGTACACGGACGTGCTAAACGGGAGAATACAACACTGGAGATAGGCTGGCGATAGATCCAGTTTATATTCTGAATCGATCTAAGCTTGTCTGTTTGTCTGTCTGGCATATTTTTTTGTGTGCAANCGGACACTGACTGTTGGTAATCGCGCTTCCCACCTATTCGGCTAATCGTGCACACGGCATATTTGTGGATATTATAGCGCATCTGATGTGTTTTTTTTTTTTTTTTCTGGTGATTTAAAGAACGTTTAGCAAATGGGTTATATTCCCCTCCCCTCCCTCCGGTGTAGGTATAGTCAAATTAAATTCCTTAAGTAAGGAAAACAGCTTGCAAAGAATGAAAAAATAAATAAAAAAAAAAAAAAACAAGGATCACATGACTACCCCACAATAACTACTACAATGAACACTAGAACTCAATAATGAGGGTAATAAAATAAGCTTAAAGTATCAAAACGATAGTAACGTACATACTCCAAAATCCATCCCAACAACACAACGACCATAACATTGGCTTAATACATACCATGCAAAGGCAAAACTGTAGATATCTTAAAGCAAAAGTATATATACTTCACGCGCGTTCATATCCAGGCATTTGTGTCTGCTCTGTTCAATAACGAAAATAAGGTGTAAAATTGCGAGCAGTTTTTTTTTTCAAAATCGACAGACAGACAGAAGGAAAATCGTCAAAAAAAACAGATACTTTAGTCAGAAAATTGGTAATTTTTCTATATATTTATGGTAAAGTGAATGTGTGTGTGTTATGCCCGGTGGCTTGGAAAACATGTGGTTAAAATGTTACCAAAAATTTTCATTAAAATTGTTTAATAGATTTTTTTCATATGGAGGAGAGACCAGAGAACAGAACAGAAGAAGCAAAGAAAGCAAGAGAAAAATGGAATAAGAAAAAGTTTCCTTAAGACTTGCTTTCGTTCGTTTTTCTTATTGAGTTTTTTGTTTTTTTTTTTAGAGTAATGACTGTTCATATATTTTCATCAGGCAAACAAGACATTGTAACAATTTGTTAAAAAATTGCAAACAATTGAAAACGTCATTTAAAGCGATTGCTTTGTTGTTATTGTTGTTGGTAACTACTACATAACCCAAGTTTCTTGATGTTTTTGTTGTTCAGTTTTTCCTTTTTTTCAACTTTTTTTTTAATTTAAAGGAGGACTTTCTTCTCTTAAGGATAATATAATGCAAAAAACTCAATGCAAAGTAAGAAGTTTTCTGCTTTCCAACAACAAAACAAACAAAGCTTAAAATTTTTTTTTGTTTGTTTTTTTTTTGTTGCTCCGTTTTATTTTGTGTTTTAAGGAAAATATCCAGTTAATAATACAAGAAAATAAATTGCAGTTGTTTGGGTTATGTTTTGCAAGCATTCACGCACACATATACATATATATGTAGAATGCTTTCTTGGTCGTTGTTGCTGTTGCTGTTGCTGTTGCTGCTATTGTTGTGGTTTCTGGTATTTCGGCAGACAAGAGACGTCGTTTTGTGTTCATAAACGTAAAAAACAAAAAAAATAAAAATAAATAAATAAATAAATAAATAAAACTTTTTTTTTTAAGTCTTTCTAGAAGTTATTGTTCCGTTAAGGAAATACTCTTCTCCTCAAGGCCAAAAAAAAAAAGAAAAATAAATAAAAAATTAAATAAAATGAAAAAGAATTCTTTTGGTTAGTTTCTTAAGCTATAAACATAAACATAGTAATGAATGCACGCATAGTTCTTCGTTTATTTTTGCTCTCATAGTTTTTAATTTTATTTTAAACGAGGTTAAATATCTTACTGGCATTCATTCACACATTAATTTGCGTTTACATTATTTTAAAACACATTATTTTGATTATTTTAATAGTGTGTGGTCGGTCGCCACATACTTATAATCGGGTTCACTCAAGTTTTGTTTTATGAATGGTTTTTATTTATTTTTTTTTTTTTTTATTATGCGCACGACTATAATTATTTAAGTGTAAATTATTTAGTTTATTATTTGTTGGTCATAAATTTTAAACCAATTTTTTTTTTTTTCTTATTTGGATTTGGTTGCTTGCAATTGCATGCAGTAACATTAATGAAAGGATTATTAGAAAGGAAAACATGGACTTATGGCGGAAAATATCTTTCAAACAACGGAATATTTGCTTGTTTAGAACCCCATATCGTCTAGAT
>KK502483.1:839570-869648 GCA_000688735.1 Glossina austeni | reverse complement strand
GCAGTACAAACGAAGATGAATGAAAGCCTAAAAAAATTCAAAATGAATGTACGCATGAAGAGCACATGAGAATACACCGATGAACAAGGGAATTACAATTTATATCAGATGCCGCACTATTACTGACTTTATGCCACTCGTGCCAATTACGATTAAAACGTATTTACCAAAGGCTTGTTGATCTGTAAAAGAAAAAACGAAACACACTAAATAGGAAGCGCAACAGTGTTTGCATTAAATAAATTGCCACACGTCACTTATCGCCAAAAATGAGCATAAGAGTTTGAATCGAAGATATATAGCCAAATGCTATATATAATCGGGTATTGTCCATACGTACATACGTAATATATACGTATATACATTGTGTATGTATATGTATATACATCGGTATATATATGTGGGCTCAAGCACTTCTCATACTGCTACTATATATATATATTTGGTGTTTTGTTAATGGTCTCGCTTGGTTTAAAGCGAGAAATACTGTACAACGCAAACGTGAAATATGATTTGAAATTTGCATAGTTGAAAAGATAAATTTATAAAAATGTATAGTTGAATAAATGTGCGTATAAGAAATATTCACATCATTCGACTCGTGCGACACGAATCGGAGGACGGACAGAAGCGAAAAAAGTCAAGGAAAAGCTTTTTCTTTCCGCTCTTTGGCTCGCTTGCATTCTAACAACATCAACATAAGCATCGTGGAACTATTTTAAATTACTTTTACAGACTGTGAAAGTATTTCTAGAAGATTTTTCTTCATTTTTTTTCTTTCTTTTCTTTCTTTCTCTTGCCTTTGTTGTTGTTGTTGTTGTTGTTGTTGTTGTTGTTGTGCTTTCACTCATATAAAGTATGTGTATTCGTTGACTTTTGCCTTTAGGGTCTTGTTCCATGCAAAAAAAAAAAAAAAAAGATTAGTTGCTCTGATAAAATAGTGGCATTTGTTGTGCTGTTCGTTTGCTCTAGACTATGCATTGTTGTGTATTTTTTTTTATAAAACCGTTTTGGTCATGCAAATTGCAAACAGCAACTACAACATTGGCGACAATTTGGTTTGTTTGTAGCTGTAGCTGCGAATGTTCACAGATATTTTTTTGGTTCCGTAATAAATTTCATCAATAAATATAAGTTTTATATACACATTGCGTCGCGTTATCATTTGTAATAATTTTCAATGTTATGGGGGACACTTTGGTTGGTTGGTTGGTTGGTGAATGAAGATTTAAAAAATCATTCAATTAGAGTGAAAAAGTTTTGCGTGAATTATTAACCAAATTTGCATAGATTTCTGTTTTACTATGTTTGGATTAGGGCCAGATTTCATTTTAAATTGAAAATAAAATGAATTCAGTTTTAGTTTTCTATCAATTGTGTTAATTAGGGTCAGCTTCGCATTAGATTTCCTGCCTAATTGCCTAAAGCAATCAAGAAGAATTTAGTCGAACCTTAATCGAACATTGACTCTCCTCTTCAATATTTTCAATATGAGGGGCAGATGAAGAATAGAAAAATATAGAAAAGTGGACGGATGGACATAAAACTTTGAACAACAACAGCAGCATAGAAACTTTACTCACCAGTATACTCACCTTTGCAATGCTTGCTTCAATATTTTCAATATGAGGCAGATGAAGAAAATATATAGAAAAGTGGACGGATGGACATAAAACTTTGAACAACAACAGCAGCATAGAAACCTTACGAGAAGTATACTCACCTTTGCATTGCTTGCTTCAATATTTTCAATATGAGGCAGATGAAGAAAATATATAGAAAAGTGGACGGATGGACATAAAACTTTGAACAAAAACAGCAGCATAGAAACTTTACTCACCAGTAAACTCACCTTTGCATTACTTGCTTCAATATTTTCAATATGAGGCATGAGGATGAAGAAAATATATAGAAAAGTGGACGGATGGACATAAAACTTTGAATAAACAGCAGCATAGAAACCTTACGAGAAGTATACTCACCTTTGCATTGCTTGTCTCTTGTCCGTCCGTCCACCAAAAGTCAGCCTGAGGCTGATATAAATGAATTTTTCAACGTTTGCTCTGATTTTAATAGAAAAGTAGCGAAATCCCAGTGAAAAGAACAGAAAGTAAGATAAGTACAGCGNTGTACAAGTACGTAATGACTTTTTAAGTCATTACGTGTATTATGTGTACATGTGTATTATATTGTTATTAAGTGTTATATATGTATATGTAAGTATGCATATAGAATATTATGGCAACCATTTGCATTTGCATATGAAAAAAAAATAAAATTCCTATCATCAATCATCGTTGGTTGTTGGGAAGTGAAGAAAAAGACCGCTTTTTTCTACGTAATTCCTCTTTTTGAGTTCAAGCTAATATCAGAAAAAGGTAAAGAGAATATGAAATGAATATGAAATATGAAAAGCGAAAAACCACCGAAATTCATAAATAAAATAATATTTTTAGAAGCGATATATATATATATATATATATACATATAATAAATAAATAGATAAATAAAGTTAGAAGAAAAAGAGATAAGAGCGGTTCGCTCCGTATATCGATCAGATACCATTGTAAAAATTTTTATATATAAATTCACACTCGACTAAAGGTGTTCTTTGGTCCTTCCTCACTCTTCTGAACCTGACCACAATCTACATAAAAGAAACCTTTGCTAATATCTTTTATACGCTTAAGCTTAAGCTTTGACATTTGCTCAGAATCATTTTATTTTTCACTTAAAAGATTCTTCTTCAGAAATTTCTTTTTTAAACATCAATTCCCTTTTCACTGTCCTAGGAGTCGCACATGAAATTTCATATTTAATAAATTTGAAATTCATTTAAATTTTCCACCAAAAAAAAACAAAAAAAAAAACAAAAAAAGAAGAAAAAAGAAAATGCAATTCAGACGGAAGTGCGTACATATGGGAAACGTTCAACTTGTACTTCGCTTAATAACCAGGCGGCAAGTTACGTCCGTTCTTTTGTTCATGTTAAACATAAGCTAATGGCTGGAAGTTAAGAAATTTCTCATAATCGACTAAGGAAAGACCTTTTGAGGTTGCATAAAAAGTTTAGTGCTTTTTGTACCCGCAGCTACATGCATATATATAAATATTCAAAGTTTAATATTACAGAACATAAAATTAATTTCGTCACAGGTTGCTTCTTTTCTGGTTATATTAATTTTATATTCGCTCGTTGTCGTCTACCTGCATATATTTGCTTATGCCCTGAAATGCATAAAATTTTTCTTTCTGTTTACCTACAGTCTATGTTGCTTTTACTTCCGTTCTTCGGCACTATAAGTTGTCTGATGCAACACCTGTTACAATTCTCAACTATTTTCCAAATTATTTGTGTGTTTTTCTTCAACTCTCAATATCTTCGAGAAACTTACGATATCCTATTTATGTATTCTTTTATTTTATTTGTGTTATAGAAAAGAAACAAAGAAAACAAGTTAGAAAATTCTATTCGACTGTGACCGAATTTTTTATACCCTTCCGCTTTACCACTACCAAGGGCAACAAAAAAAAAAGGAATGAAAAAATTGTCTGGTGTGGCTAATATTTTTCAAAAAAAAAAGAAGAAGAATAAACAAAGAAAACAAGTTAGAAAATTCTGTTCGACTGTGACCGAATTTTTTATACCCTTCCACTTTACCCTAACCAAGGGCAACAAAAAAAAAAAAAAAGAAAAAATTATCTGGTGTGGCTAATATTTTCCAAAGAAAGAAGAAGAAGAAGAAACAAAGAAAACAAGTTAGAAAATTCTGTTCGACTGTGACCGAATTTTTTATACCCTCATCTATACTTTAAGCAATTGCAACAAAAAAAAAAAAAATTGTCTGGTGAGGCCAATAATTTCCAATTTTGTAAGATACACGTGGAAATTTTTATAGCTTGCATCTGTTATAGCTTTGGATTAACGAGCAGAAAGCATTGGTTAGAGAAGTGATTCCAGTTTATGTTTCGCGAATTGCCGGACTTCCTTTGACGGTTTTGTCCAATTTCCAATATCATCTTGGGTGCAAGGACATGACGTATAGAAGAGAAGACAAACAGACGTACATGCGGGTTGAGATGCTTATATCGATTTAGAATTGATGCTAATCAAGCAGATGAATATTTGTGGCAGTACTTGCAGTATATTATGTGCAAGTCCCTACATAACTTAATCAATTCTATAGGTGGATGTGCTAACCCAAAAAAATGGTTCGTCTTGTCATATACGAGCGTACGCATCCATTTAGTTTGCTGTATTAAGCAATTATTAAGCAATGGCAAATCCTTCTCATTTAACGACCATTTCGAGATCGACAATGGTGCGATTTAATCCATTTTCAATAGCGTACGTCTCTCACGCCAACACACTTTAGTACATCAAATTCCGCAGAAATGGTGCTTTGAAAATTAAACGCAAAAACACATGGACGGACGCATCAAGCGGACAGACAGGACAGCCCCTTAAAAACTTGGGTTTCTCGTAAATTTGTCTATGTGTTGCACATACTTGTGGACACACTTAATATATCCCGTGTCGCAAGTGTTGCAGGACTTAAAAATTGACTTTGAAGTAAATATTGTTTTAGCGTGTACTGAAAACGGTACATGTAGGTATGTTTAAGATTGAGTTTATATGTGACTAACGTTGCAACGTTGAAATAATGAAGCCAAAGTTTTTCCGGAATTTTTTTTTCTTTTAGCAAGTGAAAGAAATCAAAAGTATATGCAGTACAAACGAAGATGAATGAAAGCCTAAAAAAATTCAAAATGAATGTACGCATGAAGAGCACATGAGAATACACCGATGAACAAGGGAATTACAATTTATATCAGATGCCGCACTATTACTGACTTTATGCCACTCGTGCCAATTACGATTAAAACGTATTTACCAAAGGCTTGTTGATCTGTAAAAGAAAAAACGAAACACACTAAATAGGAAGCGCAACAGTGTTTGCATTAAATAAATTGCCACACGTCACTTATCGCCAAAAATGAGCATAAGAGTTTGAATCGAAGATATATAGCCAAATGCTATATATAATCGGGTATTGTCCATACGTACATACGTAATATATACGTATATACATTGTGTATGTATATGTATATACATCGGTATATATATGTGGGCTCAAGCACTTCTCATACTGCTACTATATATATATATTTGGTGTTTTGTTAATGGTCTCGCTTGGTTTAAAGCGAGAAATACTGTACAACGCAAACGTGAAATATGATTTGAAATTTGCATAGTTGAAAAGATAAATTTATAAAAATGTATAGTTGAATAAATGTGCGTATAAGAAATATTCACATCATTCGACTCGTGCGACACGAATCGGAGGACGGACAGAAGCGAAAAAAGTCAAGGAAAAGCTTTTTCTTTCCGCTCTTTGGCTCGCTTGCATTCTAACAACATCAACATAAGCATCGTGGAACTATTTTAAATTACTTTTACAGACTGTGAAAGTATTTCTAGAAGATTTTTCTTCATTTTTTTTCTTTCTTTTCTTTCTTTCTCTTGCCTTTGTTGTTGTTGTTGTTGTTGTNGCCACAACGCAATCTTTTAAATCCTAAGGATGGTGTTTGGATTTAAGAAAATGCTTTACGAGCATCGAAAAACAATCACCGAAGTTCATTAAACTATTCTTGCAGCGCGACTACGTCTTAAATGCGCGACTATAATGACGAAAATAGAATTATATGTCGAAATGATTTCCTCTCAGCGTTAATTTTCTTACCCATGTTATCATCATACGCCCTTTTCGATACTCTTTTGTCTTCTTTTTCATTTCTTTGTTTTTAATTTTTCTTATAAACTCAACTTCTATGCAATGCTCTCACACTCGTCCGCAACTATTTTTTGTTTTTTTTTCTCTTTTTTTCAAGTTTTCTGCCTTCGTCCACAGACCGGCCTATTATTATTAATGGCGCTAGATGTTTTTATTTGTGTATTTGTGTATTTGTGCTGGTTCAAGCATGCTTTTGTTTCTTGTCATTGTCGAAGGCGTATCGTAATTTTTCTTCATAATTTTTCTTAGTTATTTTTAATTAAAATAAATTGTTAAATTTATATACATTAATATTTTATATTGCAGTTTGTATACACAAGTGCTGGCACTGTCTGGCTTTAATTAATTCTTTGTTGGCTAATAATTGCTACTTGTGTTTATAGTGCAAGCTTTCTAAGTCAGTTTTGTATGCCGCCGCAGGCTAGGTCCTTAAGATTAAAGAAATCGCCATTAAATAATTATATAAATCTCAATCTTATATATATTTGTTTTGAATAAAAAATTACAAAAACTAAATAAAAAGGAAGAGAATAATTTTTCACAAATCCAGGGAAATGTACATGTGTTGCCATTCCATTCTGTAATTTAATGAAAGGAATATTCACCTAGTGATGTTCGATGCATAGCTGTAGAGTAATCCTTGCAATTAATTTAATGGACTTGGCTGCCACACCTTATATGCCTTATTAGGTTAATTTGATTATAAACTCGCAAAATAGAAGTTTTCTCGCTCTAGCTGGTAACATCAAAACGTGAACAAGCCTTTGTCACAGTCGAAAGGATAATAGCACTTTTCGTTCTTAGCTCATATGTAAACTTTCGTCCTCTCGTATCAGTTTTCTTGTTGTTTCTGCACATCCCGGTAATGCATAAAACGATTAGAAGCAGCATGCGTGGGTCATTTAATTGCAAGCTGATACTGTGCCTAGAAAAAAAGACCAGTTTAATTTTTTCTCTTTTAAATCTACTATTCCAAATCTAATCGCCTTCCAAGTACTCGTCAAGTTCGAATAAGATTCCCCGCCAACAGTTTGGATCGGCGGAAGGAGTTCTAAGTGCACAACCCCATGATATTCGAAGAAAATTGTAATACGGTAGCGGTCATCAAGTAGTGAGGGAAGAGGAAGGGAAGCGTTCGCCTCCCTAGTGGGTGTGGGCATAGTCGGCGTGAGCACTAATTGCAGCTACGACCAGACTAAAGTCTACCAAACTGAAATTTGAGCCCGCGGACCCTGACTGTTGGTAATCGCGCTTCCCACCTATTCGGCTAATCGTACACTCTGCGCGGCCATCAAGTAGTGAGGGAAGAGGAAGGGAAGCGGTCGCAACCTAGTGGGTGTGTGCATAGTCGGTGTGAGCTTTGTCCTCCCTATGCACTACAGCTACGACCAGACTAAACTCTACCAAACTGAAATTTGAACCCGCGGACAGTGATTTTTGGTAATCGTGCTTCCCACCTATTCGGCTAATCGTACACTCTGCGCGGTCATCAAGTAGTGAGGGAAGAGGATGGGTAGCGGTCGCCTCCCTAGTGGGTGTGTGCATAGTCGGTGTGAGCACTAATTACAGCTACGACCCTACTAAACTCTATCAAACTGAAATTTGAACCCGCGGACACTGACTGTTGGTAATCGCGCTTCCCACCTATTCGGCTAATCGTGCACACGGCATATTTGTGGATATTATAGCGCATCTGATGTGTTTTTTTTTTTTTTTTCTGGTGATTTAAAGAACGTTTAGCAAATGGGTTATATTCCCCTCCCCTCCCTCCGGTGTAGGTATAGTCAAATTAAATTCCTTAAGTAAGGAAAACAGCTTGCAAAGAATGAAAAAATAAATAAAAAAAAAAAAAAACAAGGATCACATGACTACCCCACAATAACTACTACAATGAACACTAGAACTCAATAATGAGGGTAATAAAATAAGCTTAAAGTATCAAAACGATAGTAACGTACATACTCCAAAATCCATCCCAACAACACAACGACCATAACATTGGCTTAATACATACCATGCAAAGGCAAAACTGTAGATATCTTAAAGCAAAAGTATATATACTTCACGCGCGTTCATATCCAGGCATTTGTGTCTGCTCTGTTCAATAACGAAAATAAGGTGTAAAATTGCGAGCAGTTTTTTTTTTCAAAATCGACAGACAGACAGAAGGAAAATCGTCAAAAAAAACAGATACTTTAGTCAGAAAATTGGTAATTTTTCTATATATTTATGGTAAAGTGAATGTGTGTGTGTTATGCCCGGTGGCTTGGAAAACATGTGGTTAAAATGTTACCAAAAATTTTCATTAAAATTGTTTAATAGATTTTTTTCATATGGAGGAGAGACCAGAGAACAGAACAGAAGAAGCAAAGAAAGCAAGAGAAAAATGGAATAAGAAAAAGTTTCCTTAAGACTTGCTTTCGTTCGTTTTTCTTATTGAGTTTTTTGTTTTTTTTTTTAGAGTAATGACTGTTCATATATTTTCATCAGGCAAACAAGACATTGTAACAATTTGTTAAAAAATTGCAAACAATTGAAAACGTCATTTAAAGCGATTGCTTTGTTGTTATTGTTGTTGGTAACTACTACATAACCCAAGTTTCTTGATGTTTTTGTTGTTCAGTTTTTCCTTTTTTTCAACTTTTTTTTTAATTTAAAGGAGGACTTTCTTCTCTTAAGGATAATATAATGCAAAAAACTCAATGCAAAGTAAGAAGTTTTCTGCTTTCCAACAACAAAACAAACAAAGCTTAAAATTTTTTTTTGTTTGTTTTTTTTTTGTTGCTCCGTTTTATTTTGTGTTTTAAGGAAAATATCCAGTTAATAATACAAGAAAATAAATTGCAGTTGTTTGGGTTATGTTTTGCAAGCATTCACGCACACATATACATATATATGTAGAATGCTTTCTTGGTCGTTGTTGCTGTTGCTGTTGCTGNCGTATAATTTTCGTTTCTTTTCATTTAAATTTTTTACAACATCCTTAAAACAAATAAAAACTTTATAGTGGCCACAAATGATCACTAAATACCCTACACCGCTTCGCTTAGTATAGTTTTCAAATATGAAAGGTACTCCGATCGCAACCATTTCATCATCATGAAGAAATATACGAAATTTCATTAAAAAATTTCAAAAATTGCGATCTATAAATTGAACACAATAACACAGGACGGACGGACCCCAACCATTTCACGAGATGTATACAAAGTTGCGATCTATAAATTGAACACAGTAACACAGGACGGACGGACCCTAACCATATCACGAGTTGTATACAAAATTGCGATCTATAAATTGAACACAATAACACAGGACGGATAGACCCCAACCATATCACGAGTTGTATACAAAGTTGCGATCTATAAATTGAACACAGTAACACAGGACGGATAGACCCCAACCATATCACGAGTTGTATACAAAGTTGCGATCTATAAATTGAACACAGTAACACAGGACGGACGGACCCCAACCATTTCACGAGTTATATACAAAGTTGCGATCTATAAATTGAACACAATAACACAGGACGGACAGACCCCAACCATATCACGAGTTGTATACATGGAGACAAAGTCTTTTTTTTTTATATGCAAATTTGCATCGATATCACTGTGTGCTCCGCAGAGTGGCTTCACTTAAAGATGCCTCGCAAAATCGTTCAAGCTGATGCCATAACTTTTGCTTAATTACTTAAATAGTTAAGTAATACGATTTTGTCTTTCTGTTCTCTTTTTAAAAGAAATTGTCAGGAAAACACGTTTTTCAGGCTGTTTATGTTAGTGGTTTCTCCCTTTAATTCATTTCGAAATTCAATAAAGAAAATTTTATGATTTTTCATTTTTATATATATTTTTATTATTATTATTATTATTATATTTTTTTTGTGTAACCACTTAGTTGGTATTTATTAATGAAATAAAATGTGCAGATTAAAAGTTGAAATCTTCATCCGCTTTTCTCGGAAATTCAAAAATGATCTTTAATCACTCAGTTGCAAAATAAATTTTATTTATTTTTTTATTTTTTATTTTTTTTTTTTGTACTTGTTTTGTTCTAATTCTTGGCAACTTTATGGCCAGAAATGTTCATAAAGTGTGCAGTAAAAATTTTTTTTTTTTCCTCTTTTTGCTTAGTTTGTTTTTCAACTCACGCAAGGCGTTATGACAACATTAGAGATAGAGAGAAAGAGAGATAGAGGCAGAGGCAGAAAAAATAAAAAACTAATTGAATCACAGATTTGATATGCATTTATGCACCGAAAGTAATAAACGTTTGCACGTTGTTACACATACACATACGTTCTCTGAAATTTACATAAATTTTTTAATGGGCAAAAATTTTTTTTTTTTGTAAAACAATTTGTTATTATGTGTCGACCTAAATTGTTTTGCTCATAATACAGTGAGCTTTTAAAAGCTGACAGAAAATAGAATATACAAAGCGTTCGATCCAAACAAGGTGGGCGCGATTCAGATCGACCAAATAGTGAAGAAAATTACACATTTATTAAATTGTTTGCTGCACCGAAACTCAAATCAAATAATCGATAAAATAAAAAAACAATTGCTTACCGCGCGAGTATTGAATAGTTTCGGATTATTTTAAGATTTCCAAAAAATCAAATCTCAGGTTTGCTAGCAATGTGTGAATATGTATTTTTATGTTCACGTAATACATATATATATATACATATATAAGTATATTAAAGAGGTGCGCAGAGATTAGGTCGACCGGAGTCACATATAGGTTTCATAGCTTTTCGTAAAAGAAGCCCGCGAATTGGCCGAGTAATGATTTCAATTTCCATGGCAAACTTAAAATGTGAAAGAGAGAGAAACATTTTTCCTTAAATACTGAAGATATCGTTATGAAGTTTATTGTCGGAGCAAACGATGAATAATTTATTGAAACCCATGTCAATCGGAAGGAGGAGTGATGTATGGTGAAGAGTAGACCATTTCAGCAGACATTCATTAAGCGAATTTTGCTGTGAGGGCCCGAATTGCAGCATACTGAAAATTCGAGGTACCATAACTTCTGGCATGTCGCGCTCACTTTTTCTCACAGTTGCATCAATGAAACAACAATGCTGATGTCGTTCAGTGAGAATGCCGCCCAGTTGTTTGCCTCACTTAGAGCTCACTTAGATGACCAACTCATCGACGGTCTGCAATTGGCTCGCATGCATACTCTCCGTCATGGTCATTGGGGCTTTGGAAAACGTCGCACATCCACTGTAACATCCTCGGTTTATCACGCGTAAGAATTTTGCTCCGCTTCATTGCAAAGTGATCAAGAAAAAAGAAATGTCCCGTACATTGTTTTCATTCGCACAGAACTGCAGCCATTCAAAGCTCCAGCAAACTATAAAGTGTAGACATTAGTGCAATAATTTATACAGTTGCACTTAGCTTAAAGACCTAAAGGTCTTGCCGTTGTAAGGCGGCAGATCATCTGTTGCTGAATATTTAAGAAGAAGAAGAAGAAGGTAGCCTTCAAATGAAGAGGTCACAGTTTCATTCTACGCACCCTACAGTATCTCTCTCTTTACACTCTCGGTTGGACCGATTGTTGATTGATGATTGATTTGTACGCTTAAAATGACAGGAACTTTGAAAAAAGCAAAATTTTAAGCAAATGTTTATTTTATTAGCCAACAAAAGGCACATTGTTTGGGAATATGTAAACCATACGGTAGCAAATTCTTTTTTTCTTTTTTAATGACAACAAACCCTCAATTGATTCATGCAACGCGGTGGTGACAGCCAAAAATAAGTCAGGGAAGGGAACTAGATAGGGACGTGATGGCCGCAACCTAGTGAGTACGTGCTCGATCGGTCAATCCGACTAAGCACTCACTACAGCTACGACCAAAGAAAACTGAGGTTTGAATGCAGCGAACTTTGAATTGGTGGCCGGAATTTTAATCTATTCGACTACAATGCGGTTTCCAAAGATATTTGGAACTAAATATCTGGCACTTTGGTTTTAAAGAAAGAGTTACCCGTTTTTCATTGTTAGGGAAACTTGTCTTGCTTGCTGTTCCCAAATAAAATATGAAAAATGGAAAAACTTAATTCGCGCCCACCCGTAATCTATACTTAATGTGTTCCTGTGCTTGTTCTTGTTGCTGCATATAGATCAATAAACTTAGTATACCAAAACCCTTCGAGAGGGCATATATATAAAAATGTTAAAAGTCATTTAACAGAAGGAAAAAAGAAGAAGAAGAAGAAGAAGAAACGAATTATGCATTGGTTATGCAGATTATGAGAAACGGCGAATGACGAAGAAATATCAAATTGAAAAAAGCTGAACAACCCACACATGCAGCAGAGAAAATCGAAATTTATTCATGTCAGCACGTGATTTAGGTGAAGTATGTATTGTGTACGAGACTTAACGAAACAATGCAATTTTCTACAAGAAGTACAAAATGATGTTTTAAAATTTACTTTTTTTTTTTTTTTTTTTTTTTTTTTTTTTTTTTTTTTTTTGTATATATGTACATAAATAGGGCTCTTTTTTTTTTGATTCTCTAGATTTTTTCTTCACTTCAACTGCGATTTCACTTTGAATGGTAGCAACAATAACGTGGACTGTGGAAACAATAATAATAAACGCGCGTGACAGTTTAAAGCAACACCAAACAAAGGAGACGTATAAAGAGCCTAAAAAGCAAAAACCTGATGTCATTTTAGAGAAAAAAATCAAAATTATTGAAAACAGAAAACATTACAAAAACAAAAAAAGAAGAAGAAGAAGAAGGAAACACCGACATCAACACTAAAAAAAAAAAAAAAAATATGGTCCAAAAATCATCGTCATTGGAGAAGAAGAAAATGCACAATAATAAAACAAATAAGAGAATTATTTTCAGCTATGGCCGAATCTTTTATAACCACCATCTGCTGGACGATCATCGAAAGAAATATTTATCGTTATATCTGTATCGCAAAGCGCATAAGTTTTTTCCTTTTATTTGCTGCTATGTGTTCTTGGACCGATTTGACTCACTTTCAATACAAATCTATATAAAATAACTTTCAATATTTTGTTAACTTTGAAGCGATCGGGGCATTGCTTACCGCAGACAAGAGGACAGACGAGCACATTCGCTCAGATCAATTCAGAATGTGATGTTGTTGCAAGGGCGGGCAACTTTTCCATCAACGGATCATTTTTAATTTTCGTATCGCAGTCGGGCCAGAACAAGACCGACCTAACTATTATTAAAAGTATGGCATTATGCGTCGGTTTTCCGTTTCTGTAAATCGCCCATTTGAAGACGTACTGAACAAAAACAAAAAAGCTTAAAATTACTTCATATTTAATTATCGCATAACTGAGACGGTAGTGAAGGCAAATGCATTCCATTTTGTGCGGGAAAAGTGAATTATTTGAAACTTTAAATGTAGTCGTCTGTATTCGATGACATCACGCGCCAATGGTTGTCCATGCCTGCATTGCAGCGCCTCTAAAATCTTTCATTTTTAGATTAGAAAACTTTTGACTAAATGAACCCACATTCCTGGGCGGCAATATTCGACTTGTGACAACTACCACTTAAAGTTATTTGAAAATCCAACATTTGAACATTCATATAAAAAAATCTTTAAGCCAAATTTAAGACTTGAAATATTTAAATATAAGGAAAGTAAAACTCTGTGACAATAAGTCGCGCAAATCGTACGCCGCACTTAGTTTGTCCCAAAACTAAAACTTATTTCTTTTAACGATTTATAGATACTGGTAGATAAGTAGAGGCTATCCGGATTAATGACTATATATATATATATATATGTACATGCATACATATATATATAGACAAATATTAAAGCGTACGTTCGAAAGAAATTTCTTTGAAAATAATTTTATTAAACAAGAGTTCGAAGTAAGGAAAAGAGATGTGTATGCAGAAGATACAATGTATGTAAAGGTCCAACGCTAATACAAGCATTTTGTGATAAAAAAAAAAAAAAGAAAAAAAGAAAAAAAGAAAAAAACAGATTCTGCTTTATATTCCAATCTTTACAAAGACATTGTCTCGTTACCGCATTTTTCGGATGAGCAGTCGAAAGAAGAGAAAGGATTATGTCGTCATATTAAATAATTTGATGAGATTTATTTTCATCGTTAAATTGTTTTTTTTTTTTTTTTCTGGGTGTGGAATTGCTTTGTCTTTTTCTTCTTTTCATGTTGTAACACTAGATAATTGGGGGCTTGGCTAGCGCACTGGTTCATTACTTGGTTACCATAAAGTGTGTAAGACGATACGTAATTAACCAGAACAATTTCGCTTACCAAAAATTGTTAAGAACACAGTAGCATAGCTTAACCGAGAGCCAAAAGCAACAGGAGATTAACATTAACAGAAACTATATAGGAACGCAGGAGCAGCAAAGCAGTTTCTGTGAAAAGAAAAAACAAAAACCAAATCCTCATTAAACGATTAAGGAAAATATTCCTTTTAGGAACGCGTTGCTAATGTAACCGTAACCGTAATGCAATGCGTAGAAGAGTATCTAAGGTGTAGTGATTCAAATTTTTTACCTTCAATTTCCTTTCACTTACCGGGTTATCATATGGCTAGTGTTTTGAAACTAATTTCAGGATCCTCTTTAGATCCGAAAAACACGATTGTTTTGTTTTCGAAAATTGTGTATTAACTTCACTTGTAAATGATATAAAAAGTCTCCGCGGTTTTTTTAGTTTCTTTTTGTAGCCTTTTCTTTTCAAATCAAGCCAAACTATCATGTGGTTGATGTTTAGCGCCTCCGCTGTTTCCAGGCAGCTTGCGTGTCGGTATTGCTCCACCAGTAGGAAAATTTTATTGACCTTTCCAGTGACTGGCCGACAAGAGCGAGGTGCATCTTTGATTTTGAAATCACTGTTAGATCCTTCGTTTACTCACAGCAGTTAAAAGTTACAATTGGTCCAAAGACCAAACCATCGAATGACTTACAACGCATCGTACTATTGAATTACAAAAAGTGCTTGAACCCTTGCGATGAACTGAATAGAAACGTCTGCGTCGAAGAAATTACTATTTCTACGTATTTTCGGTATAAAATATCAACAATTGGTTCCCCTGCAAAAGCTTACTATTCGTGAGAATTGTTATAGACGAAGAGGGTCCGCACAAAACATTTTCGTTATAAAATATCAAGAATTGGTTTCCCTTTCGTGAGAATTGTTGTAGGCGAAGAGGATCCGAACAAACATTTTCGCTATAAAATATCAAGAATTGGTTTCCCTGCAAAAGCTTACTATTCGTGAGAATTGTTATAGACGAAGAGGGTCCAAACAATACCAAATTCTCAAGCGCAAACTGTTAATAAGACTCCATCCATCCAGTATATCATAGGCAGGTTGATTACAAGGGCCGTTTATAAGTTTGATTGATTGATTTCTCTTCAAAATTGGAATTTATTGCGTTTTTTGCCTCTATTTCGATTCGATTAAAATTCCATTGTCAACAAATGTCTCGTCTGTTTTCCAATTTCGAGATTATTACGCACACAATGTTAAGTTTTTGAGAGAATTTTTAAAAAATTATTATAATGCAATACCTTGTCGCAGCTGATATGAAAAGTACGTCGCAGACAAAACAGGCGGGCAGGCAGGCAGGCATTAAAACATAAAAAAAAACAACACAAAACAAATCAACAATTAATACACAATCACTAAACGTTATTATTACGGGCACAAACAAATGTTGCACACACATACAATAATGAATATAATAATGAATGCATAAATTATTTTGCTTGCAAATAGAACACATCGGAAAACAATTAACACACAAAATGGAATTAAGAGCAGAAATGCATTGAAATGCATTGAAATGCATTGAAATGCATTGTGTTCCGATGTATTTAAATAAAGTTTGTTTTTCTTGTTTTGTTATCAACTATTTATTATGTGTTGTTTTGCGGTATTATGGGCGAATATGGTGCGTGACTTTTCAGACTTTTATTATAAATCGTGCTATGCGATCGAAAAACCGATTAAAGCAAATTACAACTAAAGAAGTGCTTATAAGATAAAACGATTAATTATCGTCAATAATTTCTAGCTGGTCTTCGAAGAATGATATTAAAGGAAGGAAGGAAGGAAAAGCACTTTCTCGTAAAAAATTGCGGAGCATTAAATTTTACGCAAATGTTTGCAATACAAGGATGGACTTAAGATAGACCCACCTTTTAAGTTAGGCTTGTCCATCCGTCTTGTTTTCTTTTGCTCAATCTATAGATATTTTGATGAAATTTGGTACAGGCGTGCTTTGCTTCGCCAAGGGCGAATGCTATTGAAAATGATTTGCATCGAACCAATTTTTTTTGACCACTTCCCTGTAACTGTAAAATGGTGTAGGGTGTTTTATGATAGGCCACGACTTAGTCTTTAGTCTTTCAATCTATTTTTTATTGTTTTATGATCAAAACTGGTTTTAAATAATGATTTGTTATATAAATTTATTGTTCTATGCTTGGATCTCTATCACATAATTGTAATCCATAAATACCTTAAAGCAACTAAAATGTAACATTTTTCTACTCAAAACAGTGGAATTTTTTTTTTTTTTTTTTTTTACTTAAAGCTAAACTTTTTAGGTCTGCTGTAAAAACTCGCAATCGGTTGGAGAATCCGTGATTTTTTAGGTATTTTCCGGCTTGAAAGCTTATACGGCAGTGAAGTTGAATGTTTGATTTACCCCCTCACATATACATGAAGTGAAGCTATTTTTCATTAATTATTTCTACTAGTCTGCGAATCCAGGAGCATAAAACTGCCTTTTCAAATTCAAATATTCTTGCTCTTGCTCTTTTCTCGAAGCTTTTATGCTACAACCTGCCTTCTCTCCCAGCTCTCTTGAGTTCAATGCAAAAGTTGTTTGATTGGATACCAATATTCCTTTTCAAAGCGTTAAGGAGTTTGACACTACTACTCGTACCGTCATTAAAACTGCATACAGCAATGTCAGTCGCTATGTCCAAGACATTTTGCTTACAGGAAATCACGAGATTTCAAGGAAACAAACTTTTTTTCGGGTGATGCTTTTATTTCCAGGTATTTTACAAAGCATCAATTAAGCAAAAAAAAAAAAAACAAAAAAAAGGTTTTTTGAAAAATTTACTGTTATCGTTTACCCCCTTCAAAACTTTAAAAGAATAGCAAAATACCAGAGTCAACTAAATGATATTTAGTTGTTCGTAGGTTGAACTGAGTGGTAGTTTATACAAAAATTCGTAATGCAAGCTGAACTTAAAATTGAATTTTTATTCTCTCCTTCAGTCTTTTAAGTCTTTTGTGCTTTCAAGAAAAAAAAAAAAAAAAAAAGAGATAATCATGTCTTGATAATCTCTTATATTTTGAGAACACTTTGTCACTTGATTAGAAAATGATTCAATTGAAATTTAATTTAATGATTATCAGATAAATCTCGCTTCGCTTAAAAAGGAAAAAAGCATAAAACACGATTTGCAAACGCACTTTGTCTGTCTGTCTGTCTATGTTAACAATAGTAATGTTTTGAGAAAAATAAAGAGCAAATGAAAACAACAGCAACAATAAGCGTAATAATAAACATTTAATCGAAATTTAAACGAAGTGTATGCACTATAAACAGTATGTTTGTATTCTGTCTGTTGGTGTGTTCACTATCTCTATTTGCACGCAAGCATATATGTAAGTACTTACGTACGTACGTACGTACGTAAAAATGTATGTCTTTGAGAGTTCATCGCTCCAATTCAATGCTAGCCTACACGCTTATATAAAATGAAACGAACAGAACGTAAACGTCGTCACGTCATTCACGCAGTCACTAAAAATGTGCAATTTTGCCCTGTTTGTGCCTCTGCAACAAGCAAACACTTTATTTCTTTTTATTTATTTTATTTATTATTTTTTTTTTTTTTTTTTTTTTTTCATACATACATAACATGCATTCGTTGCATTCGTACATTTGTCCGTTCGCCAGAATAACGTCTAGTTGGCTAGAGAAGTGGCGAAGAGAGTAAGAAAACTATTCATAAATATTCCCAGTTTTATTTTTGCTAAATGATTATTTATGCGTTTTTGGTATTTCTTGGTAAAAAACACAACAACAACACTCGTCGAGTGCTGCTGCATCCTACAGTAAGTAATTTCTGGGTCTTTGTTTTCTGTGTTTTTTT
This sequence comes from Glossina austeni, assembly GCA_000688735.1. Taxonomy (NCBI): domain Eukaryota; kingdom Metazoa; phylum Arthropoda; class Insecta; order Diptera; family Glossinidae; genus Glossina; species Glossina austeni. The sequence continues at coordinate 851,668 of KK502483.1, read as the reverse complement.
TTTTTTTTTGTACTCTCTATACTCTAGTAGTAGCTAATTTAATCACTGCTCTCTCTTTCACCTTCTCCTCCCCCTCCTTCTATCCTCTTTTCGTTTCTGTTCTTGTCATTTAGAAATTTATTTTGATATTATGGACAAAGCATAGAAAATGCTCGCTCGCAGAGCACACACACAGGAAATGTTGAAAACTATGATACGTTTAAAATTAGTTTTTATTTTTCATTTAAATTTTTTTTTTTTTTTTTTTTTTTGTTGGAAATTTTCCTTAAGAAAAATGTGTTAAAATGTATACGTAAATATACATATATATATATATATATAAAGACTTTCTCGTTGTGTGTAGATGCAGCGATAATTAAGTGAACTTTTCAAGCTAATCAACTCAATTGGTTTAATTATGAGAGGAAGTACCGTAATTTTTTCGACAATCCACGACAAATATTATAATATGAAGAATAATACATAAACCATATATATATATATGTATATATATGTATGTGTATATTTATATATGGCGAAAGCACCCACAACAGATATTGTAATGGGATGACAATGTAAAGCGGAGCTTATCGTGGGCGGAATGTATAAAATGCAAAAAAGACACAACTTTATAGGTAATCCGCGGTAATTATTTATTTTTTTTTCTTTTATATTTAAAAGAAATACTGAAGCAATGATCAACGACAAAGTTGTTCGGCGCCGATGCAAATAATGATGAAATAGGAAGAAATATGAAAGTCCGTGTCACATACAAGCGATAAATGCATTTCTATGCTCAAAATGGAGCATTTCTAAAATCACTGATGCTTCTATTAATATAGAAAAGATTTATTATTTTTGAGAAAGTGGAAAAAATTAAATAAACCCAAGACTTCAAGAAAGTGCTGCATCTGAACTAAAAGTATCTTTAACTGGGATTCAAATCATTCATGACAATAGATGTAAAGTTAGCTTAGTTTTCCTAAGCTGACGATGGGCATTAAATTTTTTTCCTATCACGCTTGATCGACTCCTGCATGGAAGTTTCATGATTGCCAGACTTTCACTATTTTTTGATTCTTGAAACTTCGAATGATGCGCCTGTCAAAAATTTGATTTCTTTTCGATAATTTGTTTATGATTTGCATTGCAGTGTAGTGCAGATAGTAAAGTATTGCACTTCGGCCACAAATTTATTGGCTTAGTCCAACTTTACTCAACAAACTAAAAAAAAAAAAAAAAGTAGTGCAGACAGAGAAATCCATATGCGTCTGTTGCTTAAACATTCTAAGTGACATCGCAACTCTTCTCTCCGTCTAACAAAACCATTTTTCAATAGTTTAACGGAATCCTTAGTTCTTTCATGGATACATAACTGGTCCTTCAACACTAGCTCGATGGGTAATTTTCCTGCCACAAGCATTGCCGCTGACGTTGAAGTTGTGTGGTTGGCCGACATCATTTTCAATGTGCGTAGCCTTTGGACCGCTTCTCTCTGTCGGAAAAGATGTTTACCTTATAATACTTTCTCCGCCCAAATGGGTCCGGCATGCATTATTTGCGCATAGGCTACGCGGCATATATGTATGTATGTATATAAATATAAGTATGTGCTACCAAAGTAAGGACTTAAAGGCTAAGTAGAAAGAAATTTAACGACTGCGTGAATTTCACAACGCGTTAAAGAGGGAAAAACCACAAAGAAGACGGACACTAGATATTAGTTTTGCTTAAGGCGATCTTGGGAACGAAAATTAATTACACGAAATTTAAACATGACTGCTAATGTGATCAGGACCGAATCCGAACGAAGGAATTAGTCTTAGTGTGTTGTTCTAGAAATTTTCAAATCCTTTGAAATGAAAATTTTTGTAACCGCATTTTAAGTACCACCCCAGGCACCTCAAAGGTAACAAAGCACTTTTTTTTTTTTTGTTGTGTTCTGTAAAAGTGAACTTTTCTTTCTTCGGAAAACCATTGGATTTTGATCAAAAAAAAAAAAAAAAAACATGAAGAAAACTGTAACAAGAAACAAACCTTATTTCTCTTATAAGCAGTGATCGATCCACGTTTGATCCTGTTAAACATCGACTCTGTAAACCAGTGAAATTATTTCTGCATTTTTTCTTGTTTTTTTTTTTTTTTTTTTCCGTTTTCATGCAAATAATTTCCCATTTATGTATAAATTTGTTTTGTTATGACAAATATCGAAATTGTTGTTATTGTCATTTGTTATATTTTGTCTGTTAATGCTCACGACGATGATGACGATCAGTGTAGAGAAACCAAATGTACACCACCTTGTAGGCGGTCATTAAACCTTGTTGCCGTTTGATTCATTGCAAAATACATCGACTCACTTATACACTTATAAAAAATATCAAATTGAAATCAGCAAACAATAGACAGTCGACTGAGATACTAAAAAATTTATTCAATAGAAAATTTGTTAAAATTGAAAATAGCTGCGATAAGAACAACAAACTTCAAATAGACTGAAATATAAACACAAACAGAACAAAAAAAAAAAAAAAAAACATTCTAAATATTGGAGGGAAAGAGAGAGAGAGAACGAGAGAGAATTATATGCAGCGAGAAGGAAAGACAGAGCTATTAACTAGGAGAAGAGAGAATAGAAAAATTCTAAAAAATTCTATCGTGGGCTGTATATCAGAGGGACAGACGGTTTGGACGGTAATCGACGGTATATGAATTCGACGCATACACAAACTATTCATATGCATATATATATACATATATATATATATGCATGTATGTATGTATGTATGTATGTATATTAGCAATTAGACAAATGAGCTTTTATTACTAAATCGAAGTCAACTGAGACGCGCGTTGAGTAGTAGAACGTAGCAGAATGGAGAAGAGATAGTAAGAAGAAAAAAAAAACACACAAAACACACACAAAACAGTTGAAATAAGCGACCTATCGCACAAAATTTAGTATTGACCACAGAACAACAATATTTGTATATATATTATACTGCACGACGCCAGAAGCGTTAGCGGCGCTAAAGAGAAATAGCGAAAAAAAAGACAACTTTTAGCAACGGCGCGTACACGTCAAAGTTGACTTTTCTTTTCAGTAGCTCTGTAAAGTATTTGCGTGCTTGTGCTCTACTGCGCTTTATCTGTTCGCATATATATATATGTATGTGTGTATTTATTATTAAACACACTATCACGAGGCAACGTTTGCTCTTTGCTTATGAGTTATTTCTATTTCGTTATCTATTAGCTACGACGTTCAAATGTTTGCTCACATAAACATCAACGTTTCTAATTCCTGCAATAGGTTCTTTTTTTTTGTTTTTTTTGCTTTTGTATCGTGTATTTTGTTGTTTTTGTATTTGTTTTCTTTTCAAATGTTTTCGCTACTGTGTGTTGCATGTGGTTGACGTTCATTGAACCCACCTCGTGTGTGTTTTAGAAAGAAATAAAAACGACAATAATAACAACAACTAAGCAATGCTAAAAAAAATACATCACATAATTTACTCGGTCTTGGCCGTTCATTGCCTGCTTGTCAGTCAGTCTATATTAGCTGTGTGTGTGCTATGTGCTGTATGCATACATATATTAAGATTTTTGTATTTTAAGCAAATTTGTTGTCCGTCACAGCATTATTTCGCTCGGTGTTTAGATTTTCTTTTTTCGATGCTTGTCTACAAAATATATTCAGTCAATCAGTCAGACAATCATAAGCATACCTACCGATAAGTACATATATGCATATGTGCAAATGGCCGTTACTATGGTGGTGGTTGGTTAAACTGTTATTCAACGACGACGAGTAGAAGAAGAAGAGGAAGACGAAGAAGAGGAAAAGCCAAAACAAATCGCAAGTTTAACGCCAAAGTGTTCAGACGCGTTTGGTCACACATGAATGTTGTCATCAGCCGTATGATTAATTTGCGCTTTCGGCTTTGAATCTAAAAGTCAGCAAATAGTTACTCCGACCATATGGCGTATTATTCTGTTTTGCTTGGGGTTGATGATCTTCTTCTTCTTATTCTTCTTCTTCTTAAGCAATTTATTATAAATTCTTTTAAATAAAATAATTTTTACGAACATCGTGCCAAAAAGAAAAATTTAAGAAATTTCTTCAAAAAAAAGAAAACTTTATATAGAAAAACATGGCGCACACACACGATATTTTCGGGAAACCAATTACAATATGTATGTAATAACAATGGAAATTTCTTCTGAAATGCTGAAATGCATGTTAAGTAAATTTGATTGAGTTTTAATTGCATCGCTTAGCAAATTGATTGTGTAGCAGACGATTACTTAGAAATTGTACATAAACTGGGTGATGCATCACCCATTACGCAAATGGGGAGTTGTTATTAAATCCACATAGCTCTTGAAAATATCATAAATTGATTCTTGTTTCCTTTTTTTTTTTTTCATTTTTGCCTTTAATTCATTCATTTCCCTTCACGAAACGCTTCGAGTCTTTGTCAGCAACAATTTTCTGAAAACTCTTGTGTGTGTAGTAATTAAGTTGTCACCTTCGCTCTTGTCTATTAATTACCTTTAAAAGTGTCAAACATACTTTTAGTCTCTCGTTTTTATTTTTATACATTTCCATATATGTTTACATGTGTGTGTTTTATGTTTTCTTTGTAACTATATTTCATTGACAATTTGTCAATTTTAATTAATTCAGACAATTTGCGTGAGCGCATGTGAACCTTAAACAAAAAAAAAAAACACACATCTACTTAAACTCAATGTAACATACACAAGTAAAAATGTGCGTTGACGTTTAAGTTTTAATTTATGTATACGACGGGGATGTGTGGTGTCTGATTGGCCCTGACAAAAATTGCATATATTGGGTTTAAAATTCGTTCAGTTGTTATGGAATATTATAGATATGAACATAGACGTGCTTGTCGCGCCTTTTTTTTTTTTTTTTTTTTACTGTTAGCTTTAACCCCTTAGCGACCGTTTTTTTTTTTTTTAACGCTGTCATACTTTAAAAGCAATACATATTGAATATGACCAATCAATCAGAGTATGCACCCCAGTGAGAGAAGTGGACAAGCGAAGGGGATGGGGAGCCTACCACGTATGCACCCAATCGCTCACTACAGTTACGAGCAAGAAAAACTCTGCCGTACTTGAGACTCGAACCCGCGACCATTGAGTTGTGAGTCGATATCCTTTGCCTACTCGGTCACTCAAGCGGTTATGTATTTAATTTATAATCTATTCAGAAACATCATAAGTAAATTTTATGGAAAGGTGGGAAAAAAACATAGATTGTTCTCCCGCAACGGAGCCCATACGACAAATATGTCTATCGAATCGCATCGAGATGATACGATGTACTTAACTGATAATAGTTTTATAATTTTCCGATAAAACTGGTTGTGACTAAAAGTAATCCGTTACTGAAACAACAAGAAATTAATTTTGTTTCCCAGGCATGTCCTTGTTAATATAGCGCAATTTCAATACAAATCTGCCTGAGAGAACTTTTTGGTTGTCGTTTTTATGGGTAGTTTATGGGTGATCACAAAAACTTCTTTTTTCTTTTTTTTACTTTTGAACACTAAGCGACTCTTAATTAATGTTGTATTGTAGATCTGTCTCTTCAATTGCTTTGGGGCAATTTTAATACTAACCTGCATCAAAGAATTTTCAATATTTTTAGCAAACTTCAATGCGACATTCAAAATATTGCACTGTGGCTGAGGAAAGCTTCCCACAGACTTTACACGGACAGATGGACAGACAGACAGAGGGATGGACTTGCTTAAATCGCTTCAGATATACAATACATATTATTTATTGCATGTCTGAAGCTTCCTTTTGTGTGTCGCAAACATTTTGACAAAGTGAATGCACTCCCTTCGCATAAATCTAATAAAATTTAATGTTTTATCTAAAGGATGTGTTTAAGAAAATCCTTCTTTACACCCGAATAAGTGAGTTTGAAAATAAATCTTTCGTATATTGAATTCAAGATGATTGCATTATACGAAAGGAAAACCGTTACCGTATGGCTTTTCAATTGCACTATAGCACCATTGAATTAAATTAACGATAATAAATGACAAAGTCAATGATTGTTACTGACCTAGAAAAGTGTGAATGAAAACCAGACTATGTAGCTATGTATAAAGATTTCTTCAATTATTCAAGCTCGGACAAACAAATTTACTTTAAGAGATAGAGAGAGAGAGAGAGAGAGAGAGCGAATGACATGTATTAAAATGTCACTTATATATATCGCACTCATCGCACTTTGTCATTTTATATATTCTTTTATTTTGTTATAAAAATATATGATAAATATGATCTCAATACTTGCAATATTTACATATTGAGTTAGTTGTGAATGCATTTCAATTTGCTTTGACAGAAAGGTGGCACAAATTTACTACAATTTTTTTTTCTTTTTTTTTTACTATATTAAGTCTGTCTTGAAAAACAAAAAAAAAACAAAAAAAAAAAATTGCAAACGAAACGTAATTATCGTATAAATTGTATAATTGCAAAACATATTAAATATTTATGTGTCGCGCAGAGACCGCCATTTATCTCATTTCGTTATATATATATTCTGTAGATTATTAAAATGGAATTTAATTATATTTACAATTTCAATATTAATTTCAATTTCAAATTTAATTTTCTCGCTTTTTTCTATATTTGCAGGTATGTATGTGTGTATTACGTTGTCGCGACTCTAGTGCTATTTTTTGCATATAAATAGCAAGCTGACGTCATACCATATGTCACAACATGCAAAAGGTTTCAAATATCATGTAAGCCGTTGTTTTATTTAATTGACCATAACTAGCTTTTTAAGTCAGTCTCCGCTGCTTCTCCTGCCACCGTTTCAGCAGGTATCGGTATCATATCTACGTAAGCAGCGGAGTTTCTTTATATATATATTTATATATATATATTCCGATTTATTCTTATTAATTACTATAAATGCAATAATTTCTACTTATTTATACTGTAAAGACGATGAAATTACTTTCGTTTCTCATTTTTAATTTTGATTTTATTACAACAAGATATTCCAACCTTCGTGCTTTTCCTGCTAATAATTAGTTCAAAAGTTCACTTCCTTCACTTCAGTGTGTTCAGCACCTAAAACGTGTAAATTGAATTTTCAAATTTTCAGAACTTTTTCTCTCTTGAAAATGTTTCTTGTCTTGTTTTTAGAAAAATGATGAATAATTCTTTGTGTTCCGGATTTGAATGGAAACAGTTGTTAATGGTTACTGTTATTATATCTCACTGCTAAAGAGAGACCCACTAGATTTATCTTTAGGAGCATCTCTTTGCGCGTCCCCTCCTCTTTAACACAGTTCAGCGTGTATGACGAGTATATGCGTGATGATCCGTCCATCCGTCCATCCGTCCGAATATGTATTTGCCATAATAATGTATTTTAGAAAATATTTTTGTTATTACAACCTCCCCTCCCCTCCTCTTTAACACAGTTCAGCGTGTATGACGATTATATACGTGATGATCCGTCCATCCGTCCGAATATGTATTTGCCATAATAATGTATTTTAGAAAATATTTTTATCATTACAACCTCGGAGCATCTCTTTGCGCCTCCCCTCCTCTTTAACACAGTTCAGCGTGTATGACGAGTATATACGTGATGATCCGTCCATCCGTCCGAATGTGTATTTGCCATTATAATGTATTTTAGAAAATATTTTTATCATTACAATTTACTTTCATACTGCACCTACTCTCTGCTTGAAATGTACGCGAGTATATCGCTAAAAAGCTCTTAATTTATTAAAGGATATTAATTATTTATAATTGATTAAAGGATATTAATTAGCCCGTAAAGTAATTGATTTTATGGGCTTGTCCTCCGATTACTACGAATTATTTCTCTATATTAACTTGTGTACGCGTTTACGTCAATATCTTTTATGACACCTTATAACTTAGGGGAAGACTTAAAGGTTCGTATCTTATTATCTTAAAATATATATTTGATTTAATATATTCTTGATCAGTGAATTCAATTCTGAATCGATCTGAGAAATATATGATTCCCTCTATGTATGTTTTCTCAAAAGCGAAATGTCTCCAGATTTAGGAAAAACATTGGCAGTTGAATTTTCTTTTGCCCATTGACGTAAGCGATCTTGTAGCTCTTCAATGTGGTAGAATATGGGGAAATTAATTGATCAACGGGAAAAGATTTATTCAAAAATAAAACCATAAAGAAAATTCATTGTTCGCCTATTAAAAATTACGCCATCCGTATGACGCCATAGCATTCGCAGCACTTGGAACACCTGAAATGAAAAATAGAAAGTGTAGACATTTTTAAGTCAGTTGCTGAAATCAATTTTAACGAAAATTACTTCATTTCCCAATGATCGATAAAAAGTAAGTGACTTTTCCCTATGCCGTCTATTGGCCATATTTTCCTCCGTATGGAATGGCGCGTGATTGAATAAAATTAAGAACCAGGAAGTGAATCTTCCGATGTTGCGAGATTCGATTTTAAACTGCAGTCCACAAATCAAAAAAGTGAACACACACACATTAACGATAGCCTATAACTTCTTGAAGATACTTTAATTTTTTTTTTTAAATTTGAAAAAGTCATTCATCAAAAATGCTGCTATGCTGCTATAATAAAATTAGTTTTAGGAACAAACAAATTCACATTACATGTCCATTTGTCTATCTTTGCACTTATGTGTCTTGCTCTCTCTCACCCACTCATACTTAACGTGGATTTTCTTGCGTGAAGAATCCAAGAAGAAGAACTGTAAGTTCTTTATGTGGTAAGAAGCGTGCAACTTTAACTAATTATGCAAAAAGCATTGAAAAGAAAAATATATATATATATGAACACATGTGCACATACGCTTAAAGACAAGCATTCCATGTACATAAGAAATATGCAAATAATCAACACCACACAACACGCATAATAGCCGCATGTGTGTAAGCGAAGTATGACATGCGTGTGTAGTGTAAGAGTGTAGTGAGGGTTTGTAGAATAGCAAAAAAAATAAAATAGCAACAAAAAGGCATTATGTACTCTTTAAACATTTTGTTGTGTATTTGTTTCGTAAGCATATAAGTATATAATATATGCATATATGAGTATGTGTATGCATGCCTGTGTGTGTGTGTGTGTGTGTTTGTGTACATTTACATTTAAACTTATACTAGTAGGCATATTATTACGCTAAGGGTTACCGACCGCAAAACTATCTGACATTAGATTGCGATGGCGGCCAAACGGCAACAGCCGATGCAACTGCACTTAAAAAAAAAAAAAAAAAAATGTGTAAAAAATGTGTAAGAAATACTTAAATAAAAACAAACGTATATACGCACATACACCATGCAACATACTGGCGACAATCTCACTCACATATGTACATCGTATAGTTGCGTTCGCACTAACGTAACGTGGTCTTGTGTGGACGTTCATTTAGAAACTTATACTAAAAGTGCAGTCGTCAACATTAGCAAAAGTTCCACGCAAGAACGCAAATTGTCATGCATTTGCAGTGTAAAAGTAAAGCAGCAGCAACAATGCTGCTAACTACATGACACTATCGGTCGTCGACTGTATAGACACGAACGCGCTCGCGCTCCTTCACAACTATATATATATATATATATTTTTTTTTATATTATTATTTATTCATTATTTATATATGTATAAATATTTAAAATATATTCTTAAGCGTAACAAAAACGTTTCGATCGTATTGTTGCGATTGCTGCTGCTGCTGCAGTTGTTGTTGTTGCTGTCATTTTTTCCTATATAGATATATATATATATATATATAAATGCAAATGCTATCACTGAGCTTTATGACGAATAATTGCCTAAAGGCACAGAAGAAAGCAAAATCTCTTTTCCCTCACCGTTGCGCGTACCCAATAAAGCAAATTTTTATTTTTAGGTAGCATTTTAAGTTATTATCCATTAAGTGTATATATATATATATATATATATATATATGTGGAAAATAAAATGAATATTTACTGCAGGCATTTAGTTCGCTTTTAAGGCCGACACCGAGCGATATGTGTGTTAAACATTTAAGAAATGTAAAGATTTAAAAAATGATATATTTTTTCTTGTATTAGGATTTCTCCATAACGTAGTTATGCACCAAAGCAAATGCAAACTTTGCTTGCTCCGACTGATAGACGGTCGGATGCAAGGAAAGACAGACAAATATATCGTAACACCGCCGTTGCAAGCTTTTTTCTATTTATTTCTCTCTCTCTCTCTTACTCTTACTCTTAGCCGTCATTTAAAGCGTTTTGAGTGATATTTGTTTATGAATTCATTGTGAAAAAGAAAAAAAAAAAATAAATAAATAAATAAAAAACCGTTAAATTCGTCTAAAGCAATTTTTGTAAGTTTCTATTTTTTTGTGTTTGTTGTATTGTTGTGGGGTACACTTAAACAGATCTTTTGATTTGCGACTTTAAAAGCCTTTGGCATATTCACACATTCATTGGCCGCCGTATGTTGTGTGGTATGTAGGGTATATTATTATTTTGTTTTTCCTTTTCTTTTTTTTTTTTTTATCATTTATATACGCCTAATAATCTTTATATACATATTTCATTCATGTGAAGGCGGTCGTCGACTTAAGAAAAAAATAACGAAAACGAAAAAAAACTGACTAGAAATATATGCAGTTAGTTATCCATGCCTATTGTAGTTACAGTTGCAGCAGTTTTCTGCATGAACAGGCCAAATATTTGTTAATCCGGTTTTCTCTCATTTTAAACGAATATTAAAGCGGAAAAAATAATCATCCTACGTTTAGTAATATCTATGGTAAATATGTGTGCATACGTAGTGTGCACTTTAATTAATATTAGAGGATGAGCCGTAGTCAACAAATCGTTGATAGACTATTGACACTAGATCCGCGCTATATTTCACTTTCGAAATCGCTATGGAGCTAAAAATGGGTCGAAAAATCAGTTTTGATTCAGTTGATTAGGAAAACATTCGATGTTCGAGCATCAAATGAGTTAACAGTGAAAAATTTAATAATCATTTGCGAATTGCTTCTGAAGGGAAGCTGAATTTGAACAGATTGATAGAAGGTAATAAAAATCTGCTCCTACCACCTAACATAAGCAATAATAGGGCACAAGTTCCGAGATGAATCTTTACGAATATTGACGAAGCCTAATGTGATATTTTCTGGCCTGTTTGGGTCAGAAAGGAAAAGCACGCGCGCGAGTGATTCCATTCTCCATTACCAACAATGAAAGCAGCCAATCTTGACTATCCAAGTAATGTCAGATCACACACATCTTTCACGATTTGACAAAAATTAGATAGAGCTTGGCTGGGACGTCTTGATTTATTCGCCATATAATCCGGATCTAACCATGCCTGACTACCGTTTGTTAAACTTTTTTGTGCGACTTTCTTAACACATTCGCGACGGATGACGCTTTATGTCGTCATTTAAGTTATCGTTTAACAATTCTTTCAAAATGTCGTTTTTCAAAATATATAATTATTGGTCGAACTGTCATTTTTCAAAATATATAATTATTGTTTGACACGCCCACTTTTAGAAACTCCAGTTTTCGGTACTATCATAAGTAGAGAACAGCACAGCGATTGTGGCAATTGACAAAAAAGGGCCCCGTACCCACAGTAAGCACAGCCAGCAACGCCCCGTCGCGAATGTGTTAGTGAAGTGTTACGTATGTATTATCACTTGAAGTATTGAATATATTGAAAAAAGGTGCTTAAGCTTTGGTAAAAAAAAAAAAAAAAAAAAAACTTTTCCCCTTACTTGAGTTTACGAAAAGTTTGATTCTTCTAATGGATGGTTCAGAATTTTTTGAGATATTCCAACGATCGGAATCTTCTTTAAATTAAAAACTTTCAAACTTCAAACATCTGTTTAGGAAGCATAGTAACAGGAAAACGACAGACAACGAAAAGCAAAGACATATTCGGAATAATGACCGACATTACAATTACAGTAATTGATGCTTAGATCGGATGACACCGTAAGGAATACAGAATGCGAAACTTTATTTAGAAGGAAACCTTTTGGGCTTTCAAGTCGTTATACCATTTG
>KK502483.1:813314-832778 GCA_000688735.1 Glossina austeni | reverse complement strand
GTGTGTGTGTGTGTGTGTGTGTGTTTAACAATTGTCCACAAATTCTGAATACGTGAATTATATATACATTGATGAAAGTTTTATGTCAAATAATTCTTAAATGCCATATGAACAGTACATATATAGCGCGTATATAGTATAGTGGACCGGCACACGTAATTGACGCAAATATTTGCAAATGCAAGACAAAGCTTCCTTTAATTACTCTATTTCAAGCTGAGCCATAGCTCCCTTTCACAAGCAGAAACAGTCAAGTTGGTAATAGAAAAAGACAGCTGGTGTTCTCCGAAATGAAGAGAATACGTTTGGCTAACATATTCAACGCTCAATACTAATATTGAAAGACTGGCTGCACGGCATTGGCAGAAAAATTGGCATTGTTCCAAAGAAGCGGGTAGCGAATATCCTTTAAAAGTGTAGTCATCCTTCGGCAGCCTGCATAGCTTTATAGGAGACAATGCTTGAAGCGAACAACGCAAAAGGTATCCGAAATGGTTTTTAACGATAAAACCGCTCATTTTAGAAGAATAATAATAATATTTGTTTAGGGGGTTGTCTATCGTTATTTATTAAGTTTGGATCTAAAGTCTGCCCGATAACTTGGATCATATGCTCGTTTGTATTGGAAATTTTACCGCTTGAGATTTAAACCCGCGACCATTGAGTTGTTGTTAACGATCACTTTTGCTTCCTCGGTTACTTATGTGGATGGATTCTTCTTCTTCCGATTTTTCTGGCAGCATACAACTCTCGTTCCGATAGGACACCTAAGCTTTTGAGGATATCTTAGTAAGCACCCGTTCTGACATAGATAAGTCGTCGTCTTTAATCAGTTTACACATGTGTTAGGCAGAACGAGTAGAAATAGACATTCGAGGCTAGAAAAATCTTCTAGACGGGTCTTGTAATATGAATAAGACTGAGCGTCACCACAATGAAAAATCGTCCTGTAACGCTTCTTTGCGCATTTCGGTTTACTTTTCGCTGTAATTTATTAATGTTAGCGTAATGTTTTTTAACGATAAAACCGCTCATTTTAGAAGAATAATAAAAATATTTGTTGAAGGTGTTGTCTATCGTTATTTATTGAGTTTGGATCTAAAGTCTGCCCGATAACTTGGATCATATCCTCGCTTGCATTGAAAATTCTACCGCTTGAGATTTAAACCCGCGACCATTGAGTTGTTGTTAACGATCACTTTTGCTTCCTCGGTTACTTGTGTGGATAGAAGCACATTTCTTCCGATCTTTCTGGCCAACTCTCTCTCCTTTCTCTCCTTTCGAAAGGCCAACTAATCTTTTGAGGATACCTAAGTAAGCACCCATTCTGACATAGATAAGAAGTCGTCTTTAGTCAGTTTACACAGGGGTTAGGCAGAACGAGTAGAAGTAGACATTCCAGGCTAGAAAAATCTTCTGGACGGATCTTGTAATATGAGACTAAACGTCACTACAATGGAAAATCGTCCTGTAACGCTTTACATTTCTTTGTCACGTCATTTACTAATGTTAGCGTTCTGTAGCAGCTTATAACACGACACACCCATGTAATCTCATACGTGCTTACTTACACCGTGACTTTTTCACACTTCCTTTTTTAGTTGCAGGTGTCGATTTAGTGACGTCGTGCTACGAATTAAGCAGGAAAACAATTAATGCTTTCCGTGTTTAAAGTTCTTTTTAACAACAACATAATTTACATTGTTGTTGAGGGAGGAAAAAGTCATAGTTTGACAAGTTGTAAAAAAATACGGGCAGACTAGAACTACCGCATGGGTCAACTTTTGAACTTTAAAATTGTGGCTATAAAGCAACAACACGGTTCCAATATTTTTTGATGATTTTTTTTCATACCAAAAAAAAAAAAAAATTCGGAAATTTTTTAATCTGACATTTTTGCTCGATCAAAATATGTTTATAACAAATTTCAGCTTCCGCTCTTCATTTTTGCAACTATAGCGATACCACAACGATTAATGTAATGCATTAGAAGTCTTTATATGCAAAACGTCGGTAGTTTTAGTGTTGAAAAAAAAAATAAAAATCAGATGTGCATCAGATGTGCACCTAATAAGATGAACCTGTGCAGATATCCACACATGATACCCACACATGTGATATATACCCATGACATGATATTTGTGACTTCGCTTGTGGCTTGCGATCTACGATTGTTGCGCTCTGGCTTATATAGAGTTTGACTTAAGGCAATTAAACAGTTAAACTAAGCTAAAGCATACTTACTCTCTGGGTATATTTAAAATTATTAAAAGTTACCATCGGATATGATGAAGACTTCTCGTCTTTTTTGTATATTTTATTTTTAAAAATTTGATTTTAAATTTAATAAGAAAGACAAGATTTTTTTTGATAGATAGAAGTAAAGCATTAATAATGTAAAAAAGTTGAAAGGATCATAAATATGTATCCATCATTGTAACAAATTTCAATTTAAAGCAATTCGAAGCAGCATATGCTATATGTATATGCTCGGCATGGTTGTGCATGGATGCGTATCAGCCATGTTTGAAGCATCAAAAATTGACAAACTTTCGCTTGTTTATCATGACAATGACATAGACTTTTTTATAACTCTCTTAAAATAAAGCGTATGTCTGTGCACTCCCGTCCTTATGAAAGCCAAAAGCAAAAATCCTTATGGAAGCTCTTATTCACGTTAACTAGATACGTATATGCTTGTAAATGCCTTTCTCCCCTTCCATTCCCTTCCCTTCCCTTCCCTTCCTTTCTTCTTGCACGCAACGCTTCTAGTCTGTGTGTGAGTCTGTGTGTGAGTACGAACAAAATAAAAAACGGCATTGATTTAATGACATTGACATTATTTTACTGGTGGCAGGTAAGGTGGTGCGTGCGTGCGTGCGTACATTCATACCTAAGTTCCCTAAGTTTAAGATATAAGTACTTAAACGCTGACTTGACTTATAAAGAAAGAGAGTTTCGCTTGGCTTTCTTTGTCTATTTAAGTTTTGTATTTATTGATTTAAGATTCAATATCCTTTGCTGTACGTTTCCTTCGATAAAATTTTAAAAGTAAATTTTGTAAGACAAGCAGGAGAAAAACAGACAGACAGACAGAAGCATATTATATTATTTTCTTTCCAAAAAACTTAATGGAGAAAAAAAAAAAAAAAAGTAAATTTTCTTTCGTTTTCTTTTGTTCTTAGCATTTTATCTGCTTATGAGATTTCCATGAAATTTATTCGTTAGCAATCGATCTCTTTTTGCCTGAAAATGTATTTATTGAAAATTTTTACTTTCAATGAAAAGGAAACGGTCACCAGACTCTCCACCATCAAGTAGGGAGAACATGGACATCGTTTGCGTTTTCGGTCTTGTTAATGTCTGCTTCATAAATAGACAATTTATTGTTGTTCTTGTTGTTTTTGCAGTTGTTATGCAGACGGGACGCATAAACGCCCGGCATTGTATTGTATAAAGAAAGAAAAAGAAATGCATTTACTTAATAACGGTTATTGACTTTTTCAACTAAATGCTTTTCAATTTTATTGCTTTTTATTAGTGTTTGATTACATACACATATAACTTCTTTCTTTTTTTTTCGCCTAGACGAAATTATTTTCCATTTCACTAATGAATACTAATATCTATCGTTTAGCACAAGAAAGAACAAAATCGAAATGCAATTTAATTACCTTTCAAACGGTGAAAGCTTCTTCACGATGTCTACTTAATCTGAACAGCAAATTGTTTGCAAGATAATAGCAAAGAAAAAATATGTTTTGAAATATTCTGTAGTGGTCTTTCGTTCCTGCCCTCCCTCCCTCTCACAGCACGCTGCAGCGCAGATATTCAGTTAAGCGAAGAAGAAGATTTCTTTAAAAAACAACGTAAAAAAGTACGCAAGAAGGCATCTATTGCTTGTTAAATTCCCTATCTATGCCATACGAATGTATTGCGCGTATGTATGTAAAGCCCAGAGGGACTTAAAGTGTGCCCGTCTTATCATACTCGTCCATGCAAAATCATTTTCCGAATTCCGATTTAAGTTTGTTTGCTTGCCTGTCTGTCCATATGCCCTTATGTTCTTCCTATAGATAATTTGAATGTATTCGTGCAAATATATGTAAAACCCAGAATGACTTGAAGTGTACCCATCATCTTTTATTGTTCTGACCGATTTAAGTTTGTTTACTTGCCTGTCTGTCCATATGCCCTTATGTTCTTCCTATAGATAATTTGAATGTATTGTGCAAATATCTGCAAAACCCAGAAGGACTTGAAGTGTACCCATCATCTTTTATTGTTCTGATCTGATTCTAAATCATTTTCCGAATTCCGATTTTAGTTTGTTTGCTTGCCGGTCTGTCCATATGCCCTTATGTTCTTCCTATAGATAATTTGAATGTATTCGTGCAAATATCTGTAAAACCCAGAAGGACTTGAAGTGTACCCATCATCTTTTATTGTTCTGATCTGATTCTAAATCACTTTCTCAATCGATTTAAGTTTATTTGTCTATCTGTCCATGTGTCCTTGTCTTCTAAAAATAGATATTTTGTGAAAATTCGGGACATTGATGAGTTTTGGATGAGCGCTATTGAAAATGGACTTGAATTCCCCGTTTTTACGACCAATTCCCCTGTAAACTTTTATTTGCAAGATATCTTCATATGAAAAATATTACAATTCTGAAAGTATCGGGATAATGATCGTTGACTGTTTTTCCGGCCAGTTTTTTTAACCTAATCCCAGATGAATACCAAATCTTTTAATTGCAAAAAAAAGGTGTAATTTTAGCATTTCAACTTGACTCAAGGCTGGAGACCGCCTAACGTATTATCGTTATTTTTCATACTCTACGGCGCTTGTAAAAATTTAAATTCAAAATTAGATTTGAGTTACATCGCCTTCACCTTTTTGGTCCCCTCACAGGTAAAAGTATGCGTTTTCTTGCTAAGCGAGGTAAACTTTTTGTGGTGTTATCGCTGAAATGAATGAAGTTCAGCCTTAACTGATTTTTTGTTGCTTGTTTTCCACTATTATTATTGTGATAACAATGGTCGGTCTTGCGTCCAGGTTTCTTTTTGTTGGATTTTATTATTGCTCGTGCTTATGGTTATTACGATTGAATTGAATTTGATTATCAGTAACATTTGCCGCAAGGTAAGCTAGCACAGAACAATAAGGCCTTAAGGTAAACTTTGCAATACACAGCCTTTACAAGTCAAATCATGTGGTGTACACTGTCAAGCAACTCAGTTCGCGGGCTCACATCTCAAGTATGTTAGAGCTTACTTCGGCACTGATGCCCAATGCCTCACTAACTCTTTGTTCACTTCTTTCTGGCGGTTACCGTGTTATAGAGGATATGAACTGAGTAGAGGATAGCCACAGAGTGATGGGTTATAGATGGGATTGCATCTTCCACACGAGTAGTGTTTAGAAAGCCCTACTTCGCACCTAACCTTATGTCACTTCTTAGATATTCTGAAGCATAATTCTATTATAGATCTATTTCTTCTCATCTTCACATCCTTATGGAAATAATTATGTCCTTAATATAATAATTGAATCCTTTAAATACTTCTTTGTAATGAGCTTTATATGTTTTGTTTTTATTTCAGTTAATTAAAATTCTCATCTTTGGATCAAATTTAGAATTTAGGTTGCGTTGATAAAAATCCCGTCAGTTTTTAGTGTTGAAAGATCGGAATTACGAAGCATACTACACACTTATGGCAGCGCTTCTTCCATTCTTCAAAGCACTTCGGATGCGGATGCGCTTTTTGTTATGGCCTGGAGCAGCCTATTCCAGCGGCACGGTCTTTATTTCCTTATGTGTGGAAAAATTTCGTCTTTTCATGAGTCTTTTCAGTTTTGGAAACGCACTCGTAGTTAATATAATTCGTTTCCATTTTCCCCTTAAATCTGAGGTTTTTCACTTATTTCCTTAAAGGACTCCGCGCAACTTAAACTCAATATTCGTAGCACTTTAACTTTAGCAAAGTATTTTACTTAACTTTAACTTTCGGTTAAATTTCCGTCAAAATTTTGTAAAAGATAGAAGAGAAGATTTACAAAATTTCATTTCCATTTTACCATAAGCTTATCTCGGCAGCAAAAAAAAAAAAAAAAAAAAAAAGGGGGGGAGCAGAGACAATCAACTTTAATAGCGACAACATTTACATTAATAATTAGTATTTTTTGCGTCTGTTTATTCTATTTAGAAGTGAAAAGATATCTATCGTCTGTTTAAAAGCGAAAACAACGAAAATACTTGCACTTGATATCATTACAACAATTAATCATTACATGAGCAAAGACATTAACAGCAAACCAAAGAAAATAATTCATTTTACAGGTTAAAAAACTTAGTGGTCTGCGCGCTTAGCTGCTGCTGCGTGCGTGCTTGTTTGGTGAAGGACAGCCAACTAACTATGCTAGCCAGCGAACTTACTCCTCACTCCTCACTCTTTCTCATACTTCTTTTTATTTACTTTCGCTCTTCAAGTACCTTTCAACGATATAATAACGATTCATTTTGTGTAGTTAAGTAGAAAAAGCAAAAGCAAAAGCAAAAGCAGCTCAAGAGGAATCTTTCCAACGTTTAAAACGAGGTGTGATAAGTGCTTTCTTGCTTTTGTAGTGAAAATTTCAGTAAAGTTTAAAGAATTTAACTACACACATACATACACAGATATATACAACAAGCCAGCAGTCAGTCAGTCAATCTATCTGTACCTAAAGAATGAATTTTTTTTTTTTTTTTTTTATGCGCTCAAGATTTTCTCTAAAGTTTTTTTTCTTTTTGCCTTTTTTCCTCTTTTTTTCCTTTTAGTCCGTATGCATGTGAAAATCTGTGAAAAGACATCGTCGCATGCATGCTTATGTGTTCAGAAATTCGTGTTAATATTTTTGTATTTTTTCTTTACATCTTCTTCTTCTTCTTCTTCTTTTGTGCAAAAATATATGTTGAACACGACCGAGCTTAATGCCAATGACCATAAGAAGTTGTTGTTAGTAGCTGAGTGAATGAATGAATGAACATTAGAAGACATTAAAACGTGTTGTTTGCCTTTAATGCGGGCCTTTTCCAACTAACTGTCTGCAAACATAACACTGCAATGGTGTTGGATGGATGGCTGCTATTTTATTAAAAGAAAGCAAAAGTTTCTATATTTTTATCATCTGGTCCCTATAAATTTTATCACAAATAAGAAAGAAAGCAATTTAACGAAACGTCCATATCCCCTACTTGAGTTAAATATGAAAAGGCGTCCTTTTTTTGTTGTAATTGTGCGAACCTTTTCTGCTGTTTGTTGAATATTTAAATCAAATTTCAATTTTGATACAAAAGTGCATAAAGTTTGTCCAGGAGTACTTTAAAAAGACTCACTTTTTATTACTCTAATCTAAGCCTATTTGTCCCTCTGTCTGTGTGTTATGTCCAAGTTTCTATTCAACTTGCAGACAGTAATTTGCGAATTATACAACACCCAGAGTGATATTAATCTGCTGCACCTATCTGTCGCCCTGTCCGTCCTATGGCGAAACTTACGTCCGTCCAACCTTAAGAAGACATTCTATGAACAACATGCTATGTATTCAGAAAAATGGTGTAGGATATTATTGAATGGTAGGCCGTGACTCCTTCTAATGCTTTTATTGAAGAGCATCTTAATTATAATTAAAATTTTTTAATTCGTACAGACTTTTTAAACATCGGACTGATTCCGTTACGTTTATTAACAACAAACATAAAGCATAAAAATTTACTTTGAAACATAAACACCGTGTAATCTCTCTTTCTACGACTACAACGAATAACAAACGTAAACATCTGCATATAACTGCTTTCACAGCGCAAATTAAGATCTTAACAACCAAGATAAAATATGAGCCCCAGACAGTCGGTTAATGAAAATGTCAAAAATAAACAAGAAATTAAAATTGTTCGTTCGTTCACGTAAAATAATGACAAAAACTCGCGAAACTTTAGGATTCTTGTTGTTGTGTGTATTTAAAACAAACGAAACTGAAAGTGAGAAGAAAAAAACACCGGCAGCAAGACAACCGCATCGCAACTAATAAAGTTATAGTCGCTCTTTTTTTTTTGGTATTAAATAGCTAATGGAAAACTTATTGTAAGGGAGGTGATACGTTATAAGGCGTTCACTACTGCTTTTATATATATATATATGTTTAAAGTTTTGTACAAAGAAAATCTCATTGTCTATAATAATAATGCAAGCAACCACTAATCGCTTTTTGTGTAGCGTTGATTAAAATGATTCTATAAAATGTTCAAAGGCGCGCTCGTAAGTTTATAAACTAAAGTTGAAATTTATTTATCATTTATTTTTTGTCCTTTTTTCTCTTGAAATTGTCGATTGAAATAAACACTTGCATGAATTTTATGTTAATTATTGTCTGTACATAAATTCTTTTTTTTTCTTTTTTTTTTTTTTTTTTTCAAATATATTTTCCATTTTTGTGAACGAATGGTGGTGTGTGTGTGTGTGGTATGATTATAGATACGTAGGTGTTATAATAATATTGTGCAAATGCTAATAAGTGTTTATTATTAGTCTGCATTATCCCTGACTGGTGAATGTGTCTTTTGTGTTAATGAAAAATTCTCCGTTGTTGTTAGTAATATGTGCACATGCTTACAAGGTTCATAATACTAATTAGACGCTGACTAGCAGCATGCGGTTATAGGGGTTTTATGCTCGCACATGTTATGGAAACGTAAGTGGAATTTTTTCTTTTTGTCTTTTTCTTTTTCCTTTTTTTTTTTTTTTTTTGAAAAACGCGTAAACGGAAATTACGCGTTGTTATGCTTTTTAATTTAAAGCAATGTTTGCATTAAAAAATTGTTTAGCCAAATATTGCATAAAATTTAATAAATTTAATTGGCACTGAAAGAAACAGCATTTGGTGAACTTTCATAATGAAAACTATATCCTCCTTGGCTTAGGAACCACCTCATCGCTACATCTAGATTTTCTGCCGATTTTCTTTTAAATTTATTAAAACAAATAAAAACATTATAGTAGTGGGCACGCAGCCGCTCCCAATCAAAGAGGTTAGAACAGTTCGTTTAATATCGTTATTCATATAGTGACTTTTTAAAGCAAAGCATTATAAGAGAAGTGATCGAAAAAATCGTCCGATCCAAGCCATTTTCAATTGCGTTCGTCCTTAGGGCACGTCAGTGTTTGCAAAAACTTTCATTAAAATATCTGAAAAACTGTGATCTCTACGTTGAACGCTAGAGTTTAAAATGGAAAAATGGACAGACAAGGTTAGATCAATTCAAAAAGTGATTCTTAATCAAGTGGTCTTATAAAATTTCATTTAGCATATTGTATACATGCGCAAAAACTTAGTATGGCCTTGTACCACAAGTGGTACAAAAAAAAAATATGCCCCTCGACCAACTCGGCTTATTTTCAATTCCAAGGAAGAGCTTCCAATACTTTTGCTCAAATTGAAGCGATATATTTTTCTAGTTTTTCTGACTAAGAAAATGTTTAGCATAGACATTACATAGCCGGACCTATGGACGTGATTAAATTAATTTAGAATTTGATATTGATCACAAATATATATATATATCGTATCTATAGAGTCCATCCTTCGGTGGTGATTGTAAAAGATATGCACCATGTTTTCTTTTGGAAATTACTGTTACCCTAAGAAGTTTACGCTTCGATTATTTTCTAAATTTTTAATGTATGGACGCAGGGAGGGAGATGTCACTCCCGAATCCAGGCATCATTCATCATTTGTCTCTATTCAATAGTACTTACATTTGCTTTGTTTTTCGTTGCATTCTTCAGACGAATTTATTAAATAATTATTCTTGTACTCTCTGTACTTGGTTCTCGATTTGTTGTTTATTCAACTTTATGAAAAATCGTTTTTTAACCATCGCAGAATTAACTTAAATGGAGTAAATTACGCTATTAAGAAATAAAAGATATCGTAGACTTGAGTGTTGCAATTATGTACTTGTCCCCTTTGTCATGCTGCCCATATAACAAAACAAGATTTTGCATTTCACATAAGATTTTCTAAATGTTCAGTCAAAAGTGGAATTATGTTAAATTTGTCACACTGCTTGCAAACTTGCGGTTACGTCTGCTTGTTGCAGGACCGAAATATCTATCCTCAAAATGCATGCATGACTTCTGATCGGAACCACGGCCGCAAAAAAAAAACTTTGCCAATAATTCGCCAAAAACTAGATGTTGGATATTAAATTTTACAAATACGAAGAAGACTCTAGAATAGAATAGAAGAATAGAAGAAGCAAAAAATAAATAAAAAATTGCAAAACAATCAGTCGATGCCTAGGGAAGCTTTCTTCTAAGAACCAGTTTTTTCGAGGTCTAAGGAAGATTGCTTCTAACACCTAGCTTGTGAAATGTTTCTATTAGTTTTTATTAAGATCCTTAAAGCTCAACTACAGCATCCTTACTATTATCAACCCAAAGAACATAACATAATACATAAACAATGCAGAGGGAAAGAGAAGAAAAAGACATAACACGACTCTCTAAACAAATAATGATTTCGATAGAAGTATGAAGACATACATAAGTGCTTGACTACTGTACTGTACTGTATGCTTGTACGGTGCTAGCACTTCCTTTATTATCGTTTTGTTGATGGTAATGTCTAGAGGATTAAATTCAAATCAAAGCAATGAACTCAACAAATCTAAGGTAATTTGTAGTTATAGTTTCGCTTATTTTTTTTTTTTTTTTTTTTTATGACATTTTGTTAAGAACTCACATGTTAAAATTATTCGATTTTTTTTTATTGTTTGAAAGGAAGAAATAACAAAAAAAAAAACTACAAGAATGAATATAAGCTCCGCGGTTTTTTTATGTTCTTCAAGTTGCATCGCCAATGGCTTAACTTATGGATGTTTCCGACATGTAAATAGAGGGAACTAAACTAAAGTCATTTCTTATTACACTTTTGAGTTATGCATGAATTAGACCGCCTATGAGCTTTTACGACTTTTTTTCTATGCTCTCTTTTAATAGAGTCATGGCTTGGTTTATTTGAAACAAAAAAAAAAAAAAAAGAATTCCGGCAATTAAAAGTATTAAGTTTTTATTTTAAGCTTGTCAGACATTTCTAGTGTTGCAAAAAAAAAAAAATTTACTTAAAAAAAGTGTCTGTGAAAGGATTGCTTTTGCTTTTGCTCTTGTTTTACTTTTTAATAAATAATGGCTGTCTGCGGCAGTTTTTTTTCTATTTTTTTTTTTCAATAAAAAACTTGAACTTTAAGTGGTTTTGTATGATGTGATGGGAACTTGGAAAAGAGTAAAGATGGAAATGATAGCGAAGAGAAGGTCTGCTTTTTACAAATTTGTTGTTACTTTTTTATTCATTTTTTTTTTTTTTTATTATAATATTAATTAAAAAATACATTTTTACAAAAGCAAGGTCTGCTCTATGTTCCATCTTTATTCCGTCGTCCGTCGTCCGTTTTCATAATTCCAGCTTAAAACTCAATTTATTTCCTTTTGTATTTTAAACAGCCCCTAAAGCTATGCTCTAATTGTTTTAATACGTTTGTCGGTAGAAAGTATGCTTTGTATATGAAGATACATTTTTTTGTTTTTCCCCCCATTCTCCATCTCCTCATTCGTGAAAGGTCATTTCACATGTTCAAGGCTAATCGTAAAATGATTAATGCTTTCACACAAAAATGTAACATTAAGGAGAAGCAACAACCTTGGGAAAGAAAAAAAAAAACTTTCTTATTTAATGCTAAAAAATTTGTTAGGTTTTCGTTTAACAAATGGATTTTTCCAAGCACTTTATCATCACGTTGTCGAAAAAAATAAGATAATCAAAAGATATCAGACATGGAAAACAACAACAACAAATTCTGTATAGAAAATAAAGTTTTATTTAAATTTATTTATTTATTTAAAACACGAGCAATAATAAATTATTGGAATAGACAACATCTCATTTATTGTCTAGTCATGGTTTTGAGTTTATTTATTGTATTTGTTTTCCTCTCTTATGCGATATTTTTTAAAAGACTGCTGCTGTTCTTGTCAGCAGCATATAAAAATGTGTTTATAAAAATCAAATATTATAAGCATAGTTAATGAAATATTCACGATTTGTAGAGTGACATTTTAAGCTTATAACAAAAATAAAAAAAAAATAAAAAAACGTGGACTAAAAACATGAGCTATCGCCCATAATTCAATACCCTAAACCGGGACCTTTTAAAATGAAGCGTTTTATGAGAAATGGTCGAAAATGTGGAATACGAGAAAACAGGACCCCAAGACAAGTTTAAATCGATTCAAAAAGTGATTTTTAATCGATCAGTATAATAAAGTGATGGCCTATGTCAAGTCCTTCTCCGTGTTGCTTACATCCGCACCAACTTGATATACCCTTTTACCTAAAACGGTGTAGAGTATAATGAACAACTTGTTGTTGTTCATGCAGCCATTTAAATATATTTGGAAACAAATTTATGTTGCTTTCTTTATGCGCGTACATTTATTTCCTCAAGAGTTCAGAAACTTTCAAGAAAGTTTAAGTAATAAGACCACTTAGGTCTGGCTTATGTACAACTATGTAAAGTATAACAATCACTAAGACTTGTTAATCTTCATGTAAAATTAATAGTGATGTTCTTTAAAGAGAAACTAATCTATATGTCGTAGATGCGTATTCTATAATTCCTACAAGAAATTTCATCAATCAGCAGTTCAAAGCACGACGTTTTAGTTTTGTTTAAGCAGCGGGAACACCTTTACATTAAAAAGTAACATTAAATCTTAGGCGGGACAGATGTGACAGGGGGTTTACGTAGGTTCCTGCCGTGGAGGCGGGACAGTGCTAAGGCGGCTTCTGCGATATCTGCTAGACGAGTCATCCTAGTAACAATTCGAGACAGTTTTTCCAAAGATCCGATGGAAAGCGGATTTAAATTAAAATCATGCACTAAACTGAAAGTAATTTCTAATCACAATCGTAAACTTTTCCAAACTGTATACCAATATCTCTCGTAAGTCAAGCAAAGCGTATGTAGGGTATATTGGGGGTGTTATGGCAAGCTATCATGTTTTTCATTTGCTTTTCTATATAAACATGTATTTTTTTTTTAATTTTTATTATTATTAATTGAGCAGAGAAATAAATTCTAAGGCTTAAAGTCTTAAAACACTAGCATGCATCTAAAGTTATCGGCTTTATTGCAAACACTACCGCAGTGGGGATTTGAACCCACGACCACTGAGTTGTTAGTTGAGATCCTTCGCCTACTCGGCCTACTTAGGCGGGTCTTTTTAAGTTTCTTACAAAAAAAAAAAATTTTAAATTCTTCGATATATTTTAAGAAAGTTGTTGAACAACAATTTAAAAAAAAAAATTTATTTCAAGAAAAAAGTGAAAAATACACAAACTTTACATCTAAAAATAAAAAAGTTTATACGCATCGAGCAGGTAGAAAATTTCATAGAATTTTATTAAAATTGAAAATTTTATTTGTAACGCAAGCAAAACGTGATGAATTGCGAAGGAACACATCTTTGTTGAGTGTAACTCTACGATGCGCATAGTCCTGTGAATATGCACGAAATGCTATGTAAACGACTACCTATATCAATAGTAGAAAAACAATAAAAGTTGTTCAGCACTTTTCAAAAATAATATATACACACATATATATAAAGAAAAAAAAAAAAAAATAAATAAAATAGTATTCACAAAGTATTGGTTTACTAGGTACGTTTTCGTATACGTATTGAGGTAATTTTATTATAGATTAAGTGGCTTCTGTCTAGACTTGTTGTTATGGTATGGTATGGTGGTGTTGTTCAAATTTGTTTTGTTTTTATATTTTCTTTTTGTTTTTGAATATTTTTATGATATCCTTAAAGTTTTCTTCTTGCAATTAAATAATACAAAAATTTTGCAAATTCTATATTTTGTTCAGACACGTTTAAATTGTGAATTTTCTTGTTATCTCAATATTATCCTGATGTGCGTGCATGTGTGTGTGTGTGTGTGTGTACTTTAGGGTTCACATGTGTCTGCTGTGCTTTTAATGTATGTTAATATTTATAATCGTCTGCTAAAGTTGTCTTTTTATTTGTTTTCTTCTTTTACTATACGATATGCATATGAAAATCATGTCTAAGTATGTGTGAACGACCACAAATGTGTGCTTAAAAATACATTTTGCTAAATATAAAAAAAAAAAAACACAAAAACAACAACAACAACAACAACAGAAAGACGCATCCAAACAAAAGTATGTGTGAATATAAAATGCAAAAAAAAAAAAAAAAAAAAATTCTCTTAAAATATTTATATGCATATACGATACAGTTACTTGTCTTGTGCGGTATGTAAGCAGCGGCATAAAAAGTTGTTGTTTCTTAAATTTCTGGAAGGTTAACATACTTTAAGGGTCTCTCTAAAACTTTTTCTTTACTCTTGCTTGCACTGTGTGCGAAAACAAAACAAAACAAAGCATTTTTAATTAAAAAATTATTCATTTAAATTTGGTTAA
This sequence comes from Glossina austeni, assembly GCA_000688735.1. NCBI lineage: Eukaryota > Metazoa > Arthropoda > Insecta > Diptera > Glossinidae > Glossina > Glossina austeni. The sequence continues at coordinate 818,227 of KK502483.1, read as the reverse complement.
ATAAATTTTGAATGAATTAACGAGAAGAGGAGGCACAAGTTGAGAAAGCACTTAAGAACTTTTTTTAGCTGCTTTTAGCCTTTATTTAGCTTCTTACTGGCTGAGTGAGTGAGAAAATCATTGCAACCCACTCTTCGAACGAACGAAAGAAATTTTAATGAATTCGCAGAGTAAACTAAAAGAAATGCTCTCACCCTTTTCTTTTTTTTTTACTTAAATTAAATGACAAACAAATATATTTGTTATTTACCATCGCCAAACTAAAACATGTGTGCCTCGGTTGTACGTTTGTATGGTATACATATTTCCGTGTGTTTTTCTAGAGACACAATAGTAGTAAACACATTAAATTAAATTGCTTTTCAATTTTCTGGAATCAACACGCATTACTAAAATTGCTCTCAACCACTGTTGCGTTGTCAAAATCTAAAATTTATTACAATCATTCTTTTATGGACGATGTTGTTAATATTATTTACACATTTATGTATATACATATGTATGTTATGAACCTCTGTCTGTCTGTATGTCTGTCTATACATTGTATACACACATTTGAATGTGTTATTGTTTTGTTTTAATTTTAATGTTCAGCCGCCATCCATTAAAATGTATTTTCCCCGTATATTCGCTTATTTTTCATGCAGCCAAGTAACAATGGATTTATTACAGCCATCAAAAGCAATAAATTGCTTCTTTTTTTTTTTCTTTCTTTCTTTTATTTTGTACAACGAATAACAAAGATTTTGACAGTTAATTTTATACATTAGAAACAAAAAAAAAAAAAAACAAAAAAAAAACTTAGCGAAAGACAAGTAATAAGACATGATTAAATGAACATATTCCTCCGTAATTTTAGTATGCTTTTGTTATTGTTACCCCACCCTTTTGTTTGCAACTAACCGTTAATAGGAGTCGAAATTGATCCGCAGTATATTCCTTTCGGAGTTTGTTCTTTCGCATGCCCCTCTCTATACCTAATGTAAAAAATGCTTTATGCTTTTTGAAAAAATTATGATTTATGACAAGCCAGAGTATAATTTTTTTTTTTTTTTTTTTTTTTTTTTTTTACATTTTTTTTTTTTTGTTTTTTTTTTTTTTTTTCATTTTTGCCCAATTACAAATAAAATATCTTTGAGATGTGAATGCTAAAAGCCTAATATATGTAATTCTGATTCCCATACTTACTCACTTCTTCTTCACAATTGATTCGTAGACACAATACCTTCTTTCCATCTCCTCAAGTGCGTGCTCCCTAAGTGCTCTATGCTTCATCACATGCGAAAATTATAAGATATCGAAACTAGTTTTATGCTCATAGTGACGGTAGGTCCAAAGTCAGTGACGGATAGATGGAAAAACAAAATACTGCTTTCATCCTAGAGCTGTGAAAAGAAAATCTGAAGAGAGGAGGGAAAGTAAGCGAACCAGTAAAAGATAATTGCGACCACCTTGCTATGTGGTATTTATTATAAATTTTATTATTAATTTAGCCAAGGAAATAAATTCCAAGACTAAAGTCCTGAAGCATCAGCATCAGCATTTAAGGCTATTGGCTTTAGTGAAAGCTCCATAGCACTTGAGATTTGAACGTACAATCGTTGAGTTGTTGCTCGAGATTCTTCGCTTACCCGGCCTCGGAGGCCTAGCAGAAGGCATCAAAGATCTGATGAAAGCTCAGTTTTAATCGATGGAAGTCGTCCATCTATACGTCCCTCTATCTGCTGCTCCTTTGAATACCGTTCACGAAAATAACTATTGATTTATAAAGGAATTGAGAGGAGGAGAAATACGCCCACGATAACCGAAAACTTATAAAATATGGTTTATCTCAGAGACCTTGTTACAGATATTTTTAATTTTCCACTAAAAGCCAGTAAAAATGGTTACTTAAACAGTCCGTCTATCGTTTATTTCAAGCACATTTCATTAATGACGCACACACACACACACACACACACACACATATATATATATATATATATACACAAAAACTCAACCAAATGATGGAGACATTTCTACTGTAATCAAAAATTCAAACCAAAAGAAGATATTTTGAAATTTATGCAGAGCGTGATCGATTCTTACCCCTTAACAAGTAATTTTCTCCATATATCGAGATTGTTTTCGATTATTCATCATTCATTATCTTTAAACATTTAGCAATATTTTGCATTTGTAAATTCAATTTAATTAAAGGCCGTATATGTAGATGTGTTAAAACATGAAGTAGGCGTTCGAGTTCATTTCTTTAGAAAGCTTAAAAGATAATAACAATGAAAAGCCTTTACCAACACAATTGTCACATATTTTCCTTAACATATACAAAAAACAACTTGAGATTAAAATGTTGCAGAATAAATTAAAGGTTTTAAACAAACATAAATATATTATATATATATATATATATATATACACATATATGTATATATATATATGTATATATATATATATATAAATGTAAGCATATGTGTTTGCTTTCCTATCTATCTTTCTACCTACCTACCTACTTACTTACCTACCTATCTACCTACATACATGCATACATACATACATACATACATACATACATACATATGCGATTATATAAAAGACTTAAACAAATTTTCTTTCCAACAACAAGAGTAACAAAAAAAATAAATAAATAAATAAGTAAAATTTATGACTCTATCTATATTGGTAGATAGGTGGGCGTTGAAAATGAAATCGCATGGAACGAACGAATATGATATAGAGACTTAAGTACTAAAGGAAGAAAAAGTAATGAAAATATTTGTGTTGGCTGACAAAGAAAGAAACTTAATATCATAGTTTCGTTCGTTTTATTGACAACAAAACGCTATAAATAAAGGTGAGAAAATTGGACTGAAATGAAAGTAAGTAAAGTTCAATTAAACGATACAACACGAGCGTGATGTAGCAACCCTTTAAGCAAATAAATTTAATGAAAGAAAATCTTTTTTTTTTGAGTTTTTACATTTTCAGTACAGTTCGCTAAGCGTATAAAAATCAATTAATTTTAACAAAACAATACCGCAATACAGTAGTCATTGAAGCAGTATGCAAATGGAAGAAATTTTGTTAAAGATTTATGAAAAAATTTTGTTCGTTCCTTGCAACAATAAATTTTTAATAATAATAATAATAATTTATTTAATGTTGTCGCACATTGTTTACCGAAATTCTTTGAAAACCTGCTTACCGTACGCACAGCAGGACAAATATGTTTCCATTAATCCGTCACTCCGTTGGTAAGCCAAAGCAAAGGGAAATGAAAACACATGGTGTTAACCAAACATTTCCCGACATTTTTGCTCCGACCGAAAGTCAATTTTATGCTTTTTCGGAGGCAAAAAGTCAAAAAGGCTCTGGTTGCCTCGTTATTAATGCTATTCTTTTTTGTTGTTTTTTTTTTTTTTTTATCTAATAACCATACTCGTAATTGCTATTGCTGTGACAATTGCAATGAAAATGTGCGTTTGCACTGTCGCTTTATAATGTGACCGGTCGTTGTCGTCGCTTAGAGCTCCATCTTAAAATAATGAAATGAAATTTGCAGCAAAACATAAGCCACTCCGATGCTTGTTGTAAACATGTCACACACAATGTTTTATTATACGAGACAAATACATTGTTGCTACTACTACTACTCCTGTAAATGGTATGTATGTGCAAGCAAAGAAGAAAGAACACACGAAAAACCTTAATAAACATGTGCAAAAAACAAACAAACTGCAGCAAAATAATAATAAAAATTGAGAAAAAAGAGAAAAAGGAAATCTCTTGCACAAGCAGCAAACATTTCTGTTATACATTCGAAGCGATTTAAAATGCAAAGGACTTTTCCTAATAAGGCAATGCTTGTAATCCACGCTATTCTCTATTGTCCTTTGCCTTGCGAAATCCTCACACTTTTCGATCTGAAATTGTAATAAAATCTTAATATCTTCTTATTATACGTCAGTGAGTTTGGCCAACGAAGCTACACAACCTAAAAACCGAAAACATTTTCATTCACAAAATAAAAATTCCTCCGTACATATGTGTGTGACTTCAAATCTCGCATCGTCAACATAAATCTTTTTTCCTTCGCACTTAATTTAAATGCGGATCACAATTGCAACAAATATAACGAGAATCGTATGCTATTGCAACTACATTTTTTTTTCGGCTGATAGGTAGCTTTAGAAATGTCGTTAAACAAGTGCCAGTTAAGCTCTTCGATATTGGCATGTCACGCATAAAGATAAAAGAAAAAATACTAAAAATAGTAAAATTCAATATAATTCTATTTCTCGTAGTGTTAATAAAGTTGTTTTACAATATTTTTTTAAATTCTTTACGGAATATTCGTCCGTTGTCATTAAATTTGAAAACACAAAGCATTCGATGTAAGAGAAGAAATTCTCCAAAGATATTCATTCAAGAAAACAACTAAAGAAATATGGATCTCTAAGTTGTTCGCGCCAAAGATGTTGTTCCAGCACCAAAGATGTTAAAAGTCGTAAAAGAATTTGTTATCATTATTGTTATTATGCAATGTTTGTTATTGTAATGCATTCATTTTTCAAAACCCCTTTTCTTTGAACTGAATTTGAATAGAAAATCTAACGAATCTTCGCTTAGTTTCCGTCCTTTTCATACTCAACATCACATAGGCTACGTTAAGTAAGCATCATCCAAAACCATCTGAGATAAATTCACCTTTTATCAAAACCAAATTCTAATTCGATATAAGCTTGTCAGTCCGTCTGTCCGTCCTGTTTTCTTTCCAAAACGATTTGAGATAAATTCACCTTTTACCAAAACCAAATTCTAATTCGATATAAGCTTGTCGGTCCGTCTGTCCGTCCTGTTTTCTTTCCAAAACGATTTGAGATAAATTCACCTTTTACCAAAACCAAATTCTAATT
>KK502483.1:767031-777885 GCA_000688735.1 Glossina austeni | reverse complement strand
AAAAGTTTTTAAGTTACATAAAAAAAAAAAAAAAAAAAAAAACAAAAAAAAAAACGGAAAAATTATAATATCACTATAAAGGACATGTACTCAAAAATCGTTTTAAGTTACATCATAAAAAAAAAAAAAAAAAAACAAATTGATAAAGGAATGAATAAATTTTTTTACTTATTATTGTCAATCAAGCAATGCTGACTTTACTTGAATAAAGATAAACAAAACAAAAAAAGTGGACGATAGGTTATGTCATTAAATGCAAAATAAAATTTTATATATAAAAATAATAATAATAAAAATAAAACATATTAAAAAAATAAATTATATTATTTTATAACAAGCAAATACATTTACGAGATAAATAACAATTAAATAAAGATTTAATTACAAAAAAAAAAAAAAAAAAAACAAAAAAAAATGCATTAAACGACTTTGCCTTCATAATTATGGAAAAGTGAAGATAAACAAGTAAGGAGCAATTATATAGATTACTTTCCATGAAATCATTCTATTGGCATGGAAAATAGGTGAGATAAAAGATTGTTTAGAGTACTTGTTATTGAACTTTCGTTCATAGGATTCCATTTTGCGTTGACGACACTCGATTGCTTTCGTATCGAGATGGGCTTCTCTTTTGCTGTATTTATAACAGAATAGTCTGTTTGTAAAATAATCTGTGCGTGTGCTAATTAATGCCATCGATCACCATCAACTCGATTCTAGTTAACGAAGGGCCTTTAAAGGACACCATGGACCCAAAGTGAAAGTTCGGTGCTGAGTTTGCTTAATAAGAGACCCGTAAGTCGAAGCCTGATCATTGCCATATGTATAATATTATTAGTTTACAGCCATAGAGTACGTTTGTGTGTTCGTGGGTCTGCATAGCTATCCTCCATCTCTCTGCCTGTCAATCACTTATTACAAATATTTATTAGGTTCATTGGTAAGTTCATCACATTAGCCAGTTGAAGCATTTTTATTTATATTCAATATTCGCAAAGCCTAGATACATAATGATTTCTTTTAACTGCCCTGCCATTTGCTATGCGTCCTGTACCTATGACTGACTTATTCAGCCTTCAAGCGTTGATTTAATCCTATCACATAAGCATCATCAGCTGCGTTTTATTTATTAAAGGGCGAATCTTCTTCTTATCTTTGTTCTGTGATATCAAATATGTATTTTTTCTACATTAGATGACCACTACTTTTCAATTGTTTGTTCCTGTTCGAAACCATTAACTAAGCCGGATCACATTTTATTATTAATTTGTTATGTAGAGCGCTCAGCTGTCTGTTGCAAGTACATAAAGTCCTTATAATGCTTTTTCTGTTATGAAAAGAAAACACTTTCGCCTTAATACCTATTGCTATTGAAATGGAAATTGAAATGACCATTTCTTAGAAATTAATATGACAAACGGATATATACACGGATATATATAGTGGAAGATAAAAGACATTCATATAAATATTGGCATTAAAAGAAAAGATAGAAATAGCGCTAATGCAGTTGAATTATTAAAGTCTTTCTTCCTCCCTCTTGATTCTTCTTCTAAGACATGTACACGTACATGTACAAAGCAAAAACAGATAGATGTATGGGTATCCGACCACAATCCTTCCCAAAAGTATATTTGCTAGAATTTCGTTATCAGGCAACAAAATCAAATGGGTGAGAGTGTGTTTTGTACACTTTGATTTTATATTCGTTCCGCATATTGCTTATTTGTCATGTTTACAATCAATCCCATTAAAAATGTATACTTTCGTCCCCTATTAACCCATTCAGTCACTTATGTTTCATTGCAAATCTGTTTGCCGGAATTGTATTCAAACTGTAAAGGGCAACATCAAGTGGTTGGTAAAGTACTTTAGGCGCTAAGGGAATTGTGTGCCGAAAAAGAAGCTGCATGTTCTCAATATTTAAACTGATGAACTGATGACTGTTTGATTTGCTTTTACTTTTTTTTTGTCATTTTTTTTTCTCTGAAAGATTTTCACAAATCCATCAGCAAACATTGCCAAGGATGGCATTCACCAAATGCACTTACAATGACAAGTATTCATGCAATAGTTTAAGTTTTTTATATCTAAAGCTAAAGTGTAGCAATAAATTGCGTTAGTAATGGACAGAAATTCCCACGCATGGAGCATATGTATTCTTGACCATCATAAAACTTTGTGTCAAGTCAAGAAAGTTTGCCTAGTTCTCCATGTCTTTCCCTTCTAGTACACATTTTTGGATAAAATTAATTTAAATACGCATTTATTAATTCGATTTGGCTGAACACCTCTTCTATTGCACATATACTTTTGTTCGGCGCTTGTCCATATCTATTCGTCAGCCTGCTTACAAAATTTTATCGTTTTTACTGACAAATTACAATATGTGTACAAAATTCATAAGTGTGCATATGCATGCAGGTATGATTTACTAATTTGACAAAGAGTGGGAGAAAAAATAAGAAATTTTTCGTTGGTATCCTTCTGCTCGAAATAACAGAGAGAATTATTTCATTTCTCTCTCTAGTGATCTCTCTCTCCCACGTTTCCTAAATTCTGATTAGAAGTAAACTTTGAGAAAACGATGTAAAATTGTTGAATTTGTTTCCTCTCGTGAGAGTCAAGTCAGCTGTTTCATTCTGAAATTCTTCTTAAAATTGAGTGCATTAACATTAACAAGACAAGTGCATAAAAAGAATTCGGGCAAATTATTTCGTGATTTACGGAAAGTGCGTGAGATTTCTACCGCGGATATAATAAAATTCTATAAAATGTGTTTTTTTATTCTAAATAAATCTAAAACCAAAAGATTAAATTAAGTTAAAATAAATATTATAAGTCAAAGCCCAAAAAGTGAAAAAATCAGTGTTTTAAAAGCAAAGAAGTTAAGTTAAGTTTGCAAAAAAAAAAGCCGCCATTTTTGTGCAATTAGCGTCGTTTTGGAATTTGTAATGGCCCCTTTATAACTACATTTCATCATAAAAGGTTATTACGTTTACAACGCTAAATACGTAGTCTGTCCAAATAATTCATGAAGAATTAATAAATATATAGCGAAAAGGTCGATACAGTAACTTTCATGTCTATGCGTGCATTTTGTTTGCATAAAAAGTTATAAAATTTGCGCGAAAGTAGTGGAGGTTTACTATATGTGAGTTAATATGTGTGTATAGCAGTATAGCGCAGTAATTGTATAGAAGTGTAGGGGAAATTTTCGTTCAGATATTCAAGTTTGCAGCATCGAAAAATGATTTCTGTAATATCGCGAAGCATCCAAAAAAAAGAATTTGTCCTTGAGGCTCTAAAGCAAGCACTCATTGCTAAGAAGTAAAGAGTGTGTGTTTAATTCAACTACAATTGTAATTACCCCTGTGTGTGTGCGTGCCAATGTATGGGCTTTGACCTTAGCAAAGTCTTTGTAAGAAATATCGGTCGGTGCGTTTAACATTGTCGGTTAAGAGACTTTACATTTACGTCATAGAGTGTGTACACATGAAAACTTATTAAAACATAATGGATTTTACGTAAGCATTCAACAAATAGTCTGCATTCAAACTGGTAAGTACTTAGTTAGATTGATTATTTTACATGCAAAATCTTAAATACGCATACATTCGATCGTATTCTCATAGAGAAGAATTTTTTTCGTTATATTTTTGTTAGAAACGAAAGTATAGAAAAGAAAGTATAAGAAAGTTTTAAATGATATGAAGCATTGAAGCATTGTGTTGTACATACATTTAATAAGATTCAACTACAAGTCTTTCCTTGAAATTCACTCATTAATTTTTTGGTGCGGGCGTAATACGGGATTTGTATCAGCATAATTTTCCTTATTATAATAAATATCCTTTTTACACAAAAAAATCTTTTTTCAAATTTGCGAAGAAAAATTTGTAAAGAAAAATGGGCTTGCTTGGGAAGGACCAAAGAACATCTTCAGAAATATAAATTTGTTGGCAATTTTGAAAGAATACTTTAGACTTTTACTTTATGCACTATGGAAAGAATTTATAGGCAGCCACTGTGTAGCCTCTTCTCCAGTCAACTCTCATCCGTAAGTTTTTAAATTTTTATAAATCAGTTTCTAGATACAAATTGAGAGGAACAAAACTATTTAGTAACTGAAGAAGTTCAAATATCCATTCAAGCGGAAGCAGTAGGGTAACGAAAGTCTAAAACAATTTTCGATGTGCAAATAAGCAATTTCTTCGCAGCTCCACTTCGATGCCCTTCCTTTACTTTCACCAGAACGGGTTTTAACATAATTATCGTTGTCGATAATGGTCATCACCATCGACATCTCAGACCTTTTACGGCATAGCTCCTCTGCTAATAATTATCGAGATGCCCTTCGTCCGGGCTTTTAGTATTTCAGGATTTTTAATTTTTTGGAACTTCTTTACGCCAATCTGTAAAATAATGCAATCACATAAAACTGTAGTAATCGGACATAATCCCTTATGGCATGAAAATGCAAATTAATAAAATTTGCTGGGCAATGAGCACAGACAAGATCAAGTGAAATGAATTGAATTGATAATATATTTAAAAGAAGAAGAAGAAAGATTCGGACAGAGAAGACAAAATATTGAGAATTGTTAATCTCTCGAGAATAAAAGTCCAAAAAATCTTTAAACGCATGTCAGAGAAGAACATAAGGGCAAATAATGTACAAAAGCATGAAAAGCGTATCCGTGATGCCTTTTTTAAAGTTTTAGCAAAACGAGGTTTTCGATATTGATAATGATGATGATGATGATGATGATGATGATGATGATGAATGTCTGTTACTTAACATATATGATGAAAGTTCATAATTTAGGGGAAAAATTACTCAAAATCCGCATACGAGGATATATACGAAGTATTCTCAAATGTCAATTTATGCATAAATATTTTTAGTTTATGCTATTAAAGCGTGAAATTGTTAAATAATTTCATTTATTGACCTAAAACGGATGTCAATCAAAAACCATGAAAGGGGAATAATTTTCGCTTCAAACCTTTTTTTTATTAAAAAAAAAAACAAAAAAAATTGAAGAGAAACAAATTTTACGAGAAATGTTTTATTAACAAAAACTAGATTCTTATGGACCATTTTATTATTTATATAAAAAAGAGCATGTAACTCAAAACGTTTTAATAGCCCGAAAGACGGACGGACTTGCCCCTTTTTTTCTCAACTCAAGTCAATCATATGTCATCATGCTTTCCTTTTTAGCAAAACATGCGTAGAATTATGATAAATTATGCCAAACATGTTATTATTGTTTTCTTTTCTTCTTTTCCTTTTTGTTTGCTTTTTCGCTATTTCCTGTGGTAAAAGATTTATTTTTTTTTTATTAAACGTTTCGTTGTAAATGAAATGTTTCGTTATAGAGGCAATTGTTGATATAAAATCGTTACTCTTTTTTGTTTTTTTTTTTTATTAAATTATTCAATATTTTTAAAAATGTCTTGTAAATTTTTTTATTAAATCATTAATTTTACTTTAGACTAATTTCAAAGGGGTTAAATTTGCTTTTCTTTTTCCTTGTGTTATGAAACCATTGAAGCTGCTTACCCCAAGTCGTAGAGAATTCATGGAGAACTTATTTTCTTGTTCTAAAATTTTCCCTTAAGGACCAGTTGAGTTTTGGGAGATAAGTAAGTCTAACGTAGAGAATCATGAAACGTAGAATAGTTTCTTGCTAAAGATTTTTCAACAACAACGCTTCGTTTTTGTATTTGGTGTTCAGACAAACAGTTGTTTTTCATAGATGCTGTCGACACATTGCCAGTGGCGAATAATAAGTCGTCGAAGTCAACATTCGAAATTTTTCGTCATCTCTCATAACTTCTGGAAGAACACTATCCTCGTGTTAGGATTTCCACTCGACGCATACTAGAGGCTCATTGCTTGTTACAATCGAGCTAAGAAACGCGTACCACTGTCTGATTGTTTGCATAAGTTCCTTGTGACATATATTGGATTTTATCTTCCATGGATTTTCGATTAGTTTCAATACTTTGTCTAAATTCCCTGAATCATGCCTATGGTCGTATTAAATAAAGTCTTTCGGTGTCACAATCGAATTGTCATCGCAGAAGATAAGTTAGCGCATTTTTTCAACAAATTTAATTTTTTATATTTAATCCATTGCCTTGATGACGGCCTTTCATCAAATGCGGCAGTCTATCCATAGCCACAACTTCGTTTTTCCGATACAAAGAGGGAGAGGAAGAAGAAAGTGGAAAAGAGTTCAACGCGGAATAAGAAAAATAAATAAGCAAGAAAATTATAATTGACTATGATTTTGATTATCTATAGTAGTGTGTGTGGTTTTTATCGTGTGTTTGACGCTCTGCGTTCACGGTGCGCCGTACGCTTTCAATGTTTTTCCTCAATTTTCAGCCGAACATCTTGATATTTGCGACCGAAAAAATGTTCAACACAGGCGGACAGTTGCAAAGATGGACAGACAGTCAGACAGATAGCTAGGCGTTCATAGATGGATTGCAAATTTGATGCTGATCAAGAATACATATACAGAAAAGTTACCTCTGAAGTTTCAAACGTTCTGACAAAATGAATCCCTATCCCTACTCCTTGATGGTGGGCATAAAAAAAACGCAAATCCTATCAATTACATCTTTGCTGGCAGAATGAAAAAAGAGAAAATCACCAAACGCAAAAAAGTGCTGTATATAGAGGAAAAGAATTATTATTTCGCCAGGCGGAATCTCGGGCACAGCATAGGCACACGCGTGTTTGGTATCAAAGAATATCTACATGTAGTTCTTTTAAAACAACAATTGCCTTTTCATTATGATCTTGAGCCCAACCTGATCACTGCATGCTAGAGATGAAGCTCTTTTTATAACTATTGGGCTTTAGCCAAGTGCATCTAGTTTAAGTAAATCAGTCGTGTTGTACCGATTTAGACAAAGGTCTGTAAGTTTGAATGAACCTTAACGGAGTCTTAACAACTGAAAGTGCTCAGCACGTTGACTATCTATCATCTAAGGTAATACGACAGCTCTTCTTCTTCTTTTTTAAAGAACGGAATCGTCATATACACCCAATTCTCTTTTTACACGATTTTTTTTACACGAATTTGATTTAACACGAGTTCAAAAGAAAAAAAATTTCTTTTTTTACACGAATTGTTTTTTGTTTTACCACGATTTTTAATATTCCAGGAATTTTTCTTGAATCTCAGAGAGCAAAGAGCGAGATTTTTCGACGAGTGTGCGAAGCGTTTAAATTATTCTCAGAAAAAGTCGCTGAAGCTCGGTAGATTTTGCTAACAAGAACTTTTTAATATTGTTTACACCTAATTCTCTTTTTACACGAATTTTTTTTAAACGTATTTTTTTTGAGAACGTATCTATCGTGTAAAAAGAGAATTAGGTCTATTAGCGTTTGAGCTTTAAATAAGCGAATGTGATTTTAAAAAGTTAACTTCGTGGACCAAAATTCTGAAAATCCCCTTTTACCAGTCAAGGTGGAGTTGAACGCATACAAACTAAAATTTTTAGTTTGGCTTTGTTTTGCATAAGATTATGTCTTATCTGATATAGTTGCTCGAATAAAGACGGAAAGGGGAAGCAGCAGATTTATGGCACAAATACCACGATTATGAAGGTTTTTTCTTCGATCTTTGTTCACTTAATTATTGCGTAAAAGTACATAAATGAATTAATTAATGCTTCTTCGTTGATCTTAAGTTGAATAAAAATGTTTTTTCTTTAAAGCATTTCGTGGCGGCATCAACAAATTAAAATATCTTTGGAAAAATTTTTAAATGCTGACCACGTTAACAATTTTCCCTCTTACTATAAAGGAGTTGTTTAATGGTTAAACACACAAGAGCAGCTGCAACGTTTTTATAAAGAAAAAAAAAAAAAAATGCTCTTGTAGTTTGTGTGTACGTTGATGCCATGGTGTTTGGCTATATACAAAAGTGGAAAACTCATCTCACTTTTACATGGATTTTTGCCTGTCCGTCCGTCTGCCTGTCTGTCTGTCTGTCTGTCTGTCTGTCGGTATAGTCATGTAACCAAGCAATCTTGTTAAGTGTGTTTGGATTTCTTTATTCCGGTGAACTTCGCACTTTTGAACACATAACCTCCGGCCGCATTAACTCGACGTGAGATGCGGTTTTAAGTACAATACAAAAATTCACAAAAGAAGTAAAAAAAAAAAATAAGTAACAAGAATGTCTGACAATATATAAATTTTGTGAATCTTTCTCGTTGCTGCACTTTCCGCTTTTCTTGAATTACAACGAAGAGGAAGTGAAGAGGAGAAAATCTATCTCTACAAGGTATGGGAGGGAGTACGTACTTGGAGTTTTTGTGTCTTTTTTTTGTTTTTCTTTTTTTTCTTCTTTACTCATTTCTTTAAGGCGTGCGTTAAGTTATCTTTTACGCAGACATGTCTGCTTTGGAAACATAACATCTTATCATGTATTTTATTTCTTGTTTTTGAAAAATTCAAAATAAAAGAAAACAACAAAGCAAGCAAACACGACAGATTATTTCGCGAATGTTGTTGTATGCACAACACTATTCGTTACCAATCGAACAATTTTTTGTAATCTCAAACGAGCTTAACATCGTATTAGTATCGTTTTAAAATTGAATTTCTTTCCAATAAATAATTCACGCACACACATACACATAGCCAACATTCAAATAAGATCGATATATGTGGTACTTTCAATATACGCACCCATGCATATATATATATATATATATATATATATATATATGTGTGTTTATAGATATATTGCAAACCGATTGAGGAAATGAACATAACCCCATTTCATGGTCATAGGTTTAAATAAAAATAAAAACAAAAAAAGTATGATACGAAAAGAAGAACTAATCCGTCAGAGTTGAGGTTTTCGTAAACATTGCTCTCTTGCAAAACTGCAATACACGAACAACAACACACAGTACACACAGTTAGTGTGTACAGTTACAATTGAGTTGTGTCGTTATTGCTATTTTCTCTACTGACTTCTATATATCGTCCTCGAAGCTCATTTGCACACTTATCAACAAATAATGAAAGTTTGCTTGGTTTTGTATATAAGTTTGGAACAGACAGAAATCCTTAGATAGACTTAGAAATCCTATAAATTATATCTGAGTACACATATAATTTTCAGTTGAATTAATCCTGTCCTTTCGTCCGTGTGATCTACTGCTACGAATACTCACATTCTTGCCAAAGGATCTAATTTCAAACTTTGCTTTGTCAGCCCAGAGAAGCGTCCACAATAGACAAAAAAACTAAAATTGGTACAAAATTGTACGAGTCTCTCATAGAAGTGCTTTGCAGTTTTTACAGTCACCACAACATAGGCCATTAGATATCATATCATCAAACTCCTAGCCTAACTGTCCATCGGTATTATCTAATTAATCGGATTTTCTTAATCATCTAAAGATTTAGAGTTGAGTTGAGTTGCTCATGTCCGCCGTCAACTGAAAACTTCTAAATGGAACTTTGACACGTGGCTTCTTACCACGTGACGTCTGAAAATCAAGCCTTAATTTACGTGGTGGGTATCGAAGAGTCGCTCTAACTGCTTGTAGTTTCATTTATTTTTACTTAATTCCTTAGCAAAGCAGCAGCAGCAGCAGCAGCAGCAGCAGCAGCATAGTTGTGGTATTTCTTTTAAAATCCTTTCAAGTGCAATTTTGTTTTTTTTTCTAAATGGCAGATATATCGGAGTTTACTCCAATCGCATAATCAAACAAGAATACATACCTCAGTGTAAATGTGTAACAAGTTCTTAACAACTGCTACTACTTCAAGTAGGAGTACTCGTCGCATGTTTACTTAAAAGCGCAGACCGCCAAGCTTTGCGTATATATATATGTTTGGAGTATCGCTACTTTCTCTTTCACTTGCAGAGAAAACTTTCATTGTCTTGTTACACGCTTTACTTTTCCTAAATTAATTGTGAATAAAAGAGAGATGAAACAATTACTTATACATGTATCGGTGTTCAAATTTTATTTTATTACCTTAAGCATCCGAAATTGCATTAAACATAGTTAAAAAAATGAGACCGTACTTCCTTCCACTTCTCTTCTCCTTCATATTGCTTAACTTAAAAAAAAAAAAAAAGGAAAAAAATGCTGTAATTCCTAAGAAAATTTAATGCACAACAAATGTATTAATAAATTTTTTATTTTTTCACTCCTATGTTTAAATTTGAGTTGCTGCGGATTTAAGCAATAGCGACAACTTAAAATTGCACATTTGAACTGTTGTACAGGGCAAAGAAGAACTTTGGGAAAAAAAAAAACTTTTTTGGTAGGTAAGGGGAAGGGGGGGCAAAGAGTCTCGTAAACATATCAAATACCGATGAAAGTAACAATTTTTAGGGCATTAACACGAATCTTAATGCGAGTTTCGAATTTGAAACTCAATTTTACTTTTGAATAAAATCCATCTTCTCGGGGCGAGGAATTAATGGTTATTCAAAGAGCTGGCTTATGAAGACTGATGTTTAATACACTTGTCAAACCTGAATTATCGAACTCACTTCATTACGTATATATTCCGTATCATCATTTCGGTAATCATTTTGTATGTAAAATAGATTTTTGGTTTGCATCCGCATCGCAACACCATACAATATTTGATTATAGGCTAAGACGTGTGCTTCATCATCATCATCATCATCATCGCATTGAATTACAAGGAGTTGCTGTAGAAAACACAGAATCTTGTCGAGTCCACATTTAAACATTTTAACCCAAAAAAATAATATGAGCGCAGCATTGGCTTTATCGAAGGAATGGATCCCCCATTGGCAAGCTGACAAGTCAGCTTGCCAATGGGGG
>KK502483.1:747067-766773 GCA_000688735.1 Glossina austeni | reverse complement strand
ATTTAAACATTTTAACCCAAAAAAATAATATGAGCGCAGCATTGGCTTTATCGAAGGAATGGATCCCCCATTGGCAAGCTGACAAGTCAGCCAGGTACCCAGTATAAGGACCTGTAACGAAATATTGTTAATAAGATAACTAAACACGTTAGCACCACCAACAACGCCAACTTATCATTGTAGACCGCCGAGCCCACAATACGATATCCTTCGTATAGAACAACCTGAAGTAGGTGTTAGACACGGTGTAATGCATATTTATTCTTGAGCAGCTTATTCTTATTCTAAGCCAGTCGCTGTCCGTCTTTCCATGTACAACATGTAGGCGTCTTTAGATGACAAACAAATTGTCAGAAATATTGATACAAAGCTTTCTCCGTAAATAACTTGCAAAGTCACTTAAGTGTTCTGTGCATAAATAGTCCTGACGGGCCGAACGCTGCTTTCTATCAAAACTAGTGGAAAAAAAAACCTTGCAATTTTTAGGTACTGCCTTGGTGTGGGGAATTTTCACGGGAATTGGGTTAGAGGCAAACATTGTTTCTTATGTAGCGTACACATGGGTAGAAGAAAATGTTAGTCTGAAATGTTAATATTTATTCAAAGAATTTTGCACATTTGTACGCACACTCTTTCATACATCATGAGCGATATATCAAAAAATGATAACACGTATTGAGTTATGGGTGAAATTGTAAAAGATTTACGATGTTATGCAAAAAGACACCCATACACGTGACCAGAGTTAACAAGAAGAGTTAAATCCTTTAATGGTCTATAAACAAAGATTTGCATGTTGTTGTTGTTGTTGCTTAACGTTGCTTAACGGCAGGGTAGTTTGTCATTTAACAAGAATTATTTTAATTTATACATTTGCTTATCCATCTCCATGGCATGGGCAAGCAAACACGATGCGCACATAAGGAAATTTAAAAAAGGCTATGAATTCAAATAACTGAGCAAGAAATAAAAGAAGAAAAGGGCACATAAATAATGCTAAACCAAGACTTATAGACAACATAAGAAGGCATCATAAAGGCAAGCAGATACTCGTAGGCTCTCTTCGAGTCCGTGGACTCCCTTGGTAATCCCTCGTCGCATTCTCTGCAACGCAAGTAATTTCTTCTGCTGAAAATGAACCTAAGTGCAGTTAACTGCACTCTTCCGTACACGTACCTATTGCCACGCCTACCTATTGAGGTATAGATTCCTAATAAATCCGCTCAATTTTCTATTTAATATGCTTTCGGAATTAATTCGTAGAATTTTGAGATTTGAAGCAAAGCTTGGCATTTCTTTTGGTACCTTTCAATCGAATTAAAATTATCATTGTGTCCGGTCTGTCCTGGAAGCTTCTAGAAAATTTACAAGATTTATAAGATTTATGGCATGAAAAATATATGAAAACATAAATGTCTACTAAAATGGAGCTTAAAAAGCTATAAATGCCTTTACTTTGGATGTCCGTCCCTTATTTTCACTACAATTGGTCAATCAATAATTTTTACTATGAGCTGTTAGACAAACAGTGGCTAAGCTTGGGTGATCCTTGGACGTGTCGCATTCATTTTTAAAATACCAAGGCCAAGTTTTTACTACCCATGTCAACTTTTGAGAATGTGGTGGCTCTTCCAATGACAAGTGACAAATAGGTAAACAAGAAAAGGGAAGGGTAAGTAAGAAAAGGGAACACTAAACGGCTAAATCGATTTGTAGCTGCACGTTACTCACATGTACATGTACGCATCTCAAAAGACCACTTAATGCTACAAACACAAGGACGAACCACTGTATTTCCAACCCTTGTTGCTGAATGTAACGAAATCGAAGGCAGCAAAAGCAGAAATATATCGATGTTGTGCAACGGTCGATGACGTCAGGTCATTATTAAGGCTCTCATCAATATATTTATTTGCATGTCACGCAAGACAACAAAACTTAGCATAGATTCCTATTTGCCAGTCAGGGAATGCCCCCAATATGTGCACGATGGTGATTAGGAAGAGGAATACTGGAGTGGACAGCGGGAATAGTGTTTGTAAATCAGACGGCGGCAGAGACTACTGCTGACAGGTTGTTTCTAAGACAGACAGTAGGGTTGAAGAACGACGAGTCGCGGTAGTATCTTGTGCGGCATGCAATTATCTTCCGACCAAGCAGGCGGGAACGCCAAGAAAGCTCTCTAAAGAATTTAATTGGTGGACAAATCCCTTTTACGTCTACAGAACATTTGCCCTTGAGACGTCTGTCTCATAAACACTAACTGTCTGTACATAAACACTACACAGCTCGCCCGATACCCAAGGATACCAAGAGTTTTTGACAGACTTTCTTCAACTTTTTTTTTTTTTCATTAGTTAAAGAAATAAATTTGACCGACTTATTGCTACTTACTGTGCGTGAATTAACCAAATATATCCTCTCTACCTCATCCTAGATACCAACTTGAGGTGTTATTGTAACTTCTAAAATAAATTACGGGCGGGTTTGAAACGCCATCAATATGGAGTTTATCTTAAAACCTCCTCCACAGACATTTCAAAACATATACATCTCGTTGAATATATTAATAGATTGCAATGAAAATTTCGTAGATGAGAATAGCTTGGGCCACTAAAAATGCAGCATCCTTTCAAATATCTTTTGCCCATAGTAGACCTTTTCAAAGATATGACATTGCCTCAGCTTGTACATTCAGTACACCCCCCCGTTTCAAAAGTGAAATAATAAAAACCACGATACCAATTCATCCATCCATCCATCGTTCATATCATTGAAGCCATCAACAATAATGATCTGGTTTCGTGTTCATTCCCCAAGAAATAGAAAATCCTTTTAAAATCGACTTTCTAGCATTTATTAATTCATTTCATTTGATTACACATTTGTGAAAATTTAATTGACAAATAAAGCAATTTTTCAAATAATTTTTCTGCAATCCTTAAATTTTAATGTTACCCTTTCTAAGTTTTATTTATACAAATTTATGATTTGCTTAGCACTTTCTTTCTATATTTAGCAATAAAACACAAAACTTAAGCATTATAAAAATAAAGTAATGATCACAACTAGAACAATGGTTAAATAAATGATGACACAAAAGAAAACTCATACGAATATATATATATATTTGCTTTTGCATATATAGAGACCAAGGAGGAAAGGAGGAGGAATTCTTCTGTGTCGTAAAAACTTCTATTAAACAAAACAGATTTTATAAAAGAAACGAATTGTCAAATGAAAAAAAAAAAAATTGAGTACGAAATTTATTAAAGCAAACAAAATAAAGTAAATATCTATGTAATTAATAAGCAATACTTAATGTTACTTAAGCATCTTCCAAAAGAAAAAATGATTTCTTTCACATTTTGTCCGATAACAAAAGCACACTTTAAAGAAATTCTTGTGCATACAATTTGTAAATATATATATATAACCAATTATTAACGGAGAAGTGAGTAAGTTTCTTTACTATAAATAGAGTGGTAGGTGGTGGATAGTGGATAGACCCCATCGCATCGCATATCAAAAAAAAAATCGTTTACAATTCTTTATCGAATAAGAATTCACCCAAACCGCCATGATTGTCCATCATCTTCTTAAGTGTGCTTATTTTTCCGGCCAAATCACGTTGACCATGCAATTGCTCCTCCAAGTAAACGCCAGTCAACCAATCAACTAAATGATAGTAATTATGCTTTCTCTCGCAAGTCTGTATAAGTTTGCGTATAGATTTGGTGACATCCGTTTCCAAGCGTAATGCATCTTCAAGAGCTTCAGTACCACTGGTCCATTCGTGTTTAGCGACAGTCTAAACGCAAAAATTAAATATAAAATATGGAGACAAAGTACCTAAGTAAGTGATTATCTAGAGTAAACTTACGGGAACCATAATTAAATCGGTAACATCATCGGTCAATTGGCCACGCATTGAAAGATATTCAATCAACTTGGCGCCATGTTGACGTTCTTCTTTCGCTGCTTTGAAAAAGTGTTCAGCGAAACCAGGGCGATTGATTGTATCGCGTGAAAAATGGGCGCCCATGGCCAAATAAGTGTAAGAAGCATCGATCTCTTTCTGTATTTGATCGCGCATAGCCTTCAAACATTCACCGCGTAGGTCAATCCACTCTGTAGGCAATTCTGGATTGCCAATAGAACCTTTAAATTGAATAGAGAAAGAAAATAATTGAATTTTTTTTTGTCATATGTATACATATATATATATATATATATATGCTGATATAGATTAGCTGATTAATGATTGTTTACGATAAGCTAACTTGAAAAAAGTACAAAGGTTGAAAAAGTCCCCTATTTCATCACATGGCAAATTCCTATAAGAGTTCCTATATGATAAAAGTAATACAAAAGCAGGCACATTTCATTTTCTTCTGCTCTATTGTCTTTAATTATCGCTATTTATTCACTTACAGAGAATTTTGCTCAGAGTATCGTGTGCAAAACTTTATCAATATTATATTTTTTCTCTCTTGTCTTTACATATTCTCAGATCGATGTTGTTTAAGTATACATGTACTCACTCAATCAATCATTATTTTTACAAAATTTATTTCTGTCGTGTGCAAAAGAGATAAAATTATGTTAGAGCTAAAGAGAATATGTGTTTATCTCTCAGCAGTGTTTATGTGTTGTTTAAAGTGAAAACTACAACTCAATAATGTACTCTTAAGAAGAGTAAATAACTTGAAGAGTAAACTTTACATAAAATAATTTAAACAACTACCGTTTTACTGCCTTTACTATCGTTTATTATCGTTGTTAGAGACCTTCTGAAATTTCAAAGTCGAAACAATGCAAAAAAACAAAAACAAAGAAAAATAAACAACGGAAGAAAACGGCAAAAAACATTCCCAACAAGTTCAGTAGGAAGCCGAACATGTAAAAATTTCGCTATGTCCATTCTCCTATAGCAGTAGTAGTAGTAGTAGTACTATATAATTACATAATATATAAAATACAACACCTCTATAGAAAAGGCTTTCTCGACTCACTTCTTGAAATGTTAAGAGCTTTGATCGAACTCCTTGGTTAATAAATTTATAAGCATAACAAAACGCTAGGCTCTTTGATGATAAAAGGAAAATAAGTAAAGCTTTTCTAGTAGGAAATTCAATATCTTTAATATCACTAGAAGTTTTTTCAGTGGTTGCTGTGTACATAAATCGATAATGAAAAGATTAAAAAAGTTGTATATTACAGGAATTGAAAACGAATTCTGGCTGCATTGAACGGTAAATCACTTTCGATCATTGTCGTATGTAATTTGCTTTTGTTTTTTTTTTTGTTGCAATAAAATCTCAAATGACATTCTCATACACAGTTAACTGTTAGCAAGCCAGTGTTGAAACTTTAGAATACTGTTAGATAAGAATTAAAGAGAACGCTGACTTGCTTTCTTTATTTCTTTCATTTTCTATTATAAAAAACAAAATTGAAAATCAATAAAAACTGCGCATATGAACACTTTTTTCCGTACATACAAAATAAAGACAATTTGGAAAATATTTAACCGCATATTACTTACATTTCATTTCTCCATGAGCTATTTGGGATCCTACGGCCAAAAAACATAAGGTCACAATTAATTTCATCATTTTGTTTTGATAATTTTTCTGTTCGTTTTTCACACAAGGAATCACAGAAATGTTGTATGTATGTATGTCTTTTAATTTTCAATTTTTCAAAGAAAAAAAATCAATCTTTCGATTGTCTTTTATGCGTCACTTTGCTAAATGCACAAAATGAAAATTAATTTTTTTTGCTAAATTCCAGTAGTCAAAGAAATGTTACTAAAAATTTTGCTTTGCTTGAAAGTTGAAAATATGCTTCGAGATTTAATATTTATTATATTTATTATTTATATTTATTGATTTGAAGTTGTCAAAACCTTTATACGCACTGGCATAGAAGGCGACCGTATTATAAATGGAAATTTTTTGCTTTTATGACGACTAGAGAATGCAGTCGTTTAATAAACTTTTAAATTTTATAAAACAAAAAAGATTACTTTTTCGTTAATTACAGCCCGCTTTCTACTTATATAAATTACACTCGACTATTAGCACGTTATGTATTGAAATACTGAAAATTGTCGGATAGTGGTGTGGTGTTAAATACTTTTAAGTAAAAACTCACACTGCACAACATTTTCCCTCATTCTTTGTCTCTCAGAGAATATGCATGTAATGGCTAAGTTTTTGCTCTCTTCTTCTGCTATCTATCCAACATGTCGCTATATGTCGCTAACTATGGCGGCATGTTTTTTTCATAACAAACAATTTCTGATAATCTTTTTCCAAATACGTAGTATATTATAACCAAATATTTGTGCGGTAAACAAATTTACTGAATTTTTTTTTTGCTTTTGTCAAATTTGATCATAAAACAAAAAAAACGCTATTTGGTTTTTCTGTTGCGTCAGCTGTCCCGTATTTATTTTGTTTAAAACTAATTAATCTATTTGCAAATTAATGCCATAGGGTTACCAAGAGACTTTACTATCATCAAATTAATAAAACTTTATATGTAGCTTTGCTAAAAGTATTATGAAAAATCTAAACTCATTGACTTACTTGAAATACTTAAGAATTTGTTTCGATTATTATAAATTAATCGAATGCATCGAATAGAAAATTAAAAAGAAAAAATTATTTCTATATGGGAAGTAAAAAAAAAAACGAAGAGCTCTTTGCAAAGAAAAATTACGGCAACCCCGAAAATTCTCGAAATTCTCTTTATTTACGAAAAAATGTGAGTCAGATTTTCACACCACCACAGCAATTATTTATTGCGTCGGTCCACAACAGTCGGCAGGCAGCCATATTGGCTAAGCCATATTTTTTTTGAAATAATAGAGAGCTAGAGAGAAGAGTAAATATTGTCTACATTTCTCGCTTGCTATGAAGTATACAAGTATCGATTCGAGGCACTATGGAACATCAGTTGAATAGTTGAACTTAAACAAGACACTTATATATTGGCAAGAAGAAGAAGAAGACGAAGAAGAAAAAATATAAAAAAAAAAAAAATAAAACAAAGACAATTTGTTCTTAAGTAATACAAAGAATTATAGATTTGATTTGAAGCTAAATAAGATGTAAGTGTTAAGTAATATTTGTTTGATCAACTTCCTTATCGATATTTTTTTGTGGAAAGCCATGAACATTTAGTCGAAAGTTGTTTTTGGAACAAACATCGATACGAAATAATATTGAAAATTTAATCAAAATTATTTACAGCAATTGTTTACAACGTCTCTTTGAAAACCAAATAAAATCTACTTTTTTTTTTTTTTTTACGCATTTATTTCAGTTTTTCGAATATAAAAAAATCAATACAACAAAATGAAATTTTTAATTTTTGTTGCATTGCTTGCTAGCACTTGCGTTTTACTTAAGGCAGAAGAGGTTTGCCATAATAACGTAGTGAGAGCTTGCTCAACATCTACGCTCTCTGGTGAGTAAAATTTGCGTGATGTAAATGTAAAAAATTAACAGTTTTTCTTATGTGTTAAAATTTGGAAGAAATTTTTCCTTAACATTTCCTATGTAAGACATTAAGAGAATTACTGTACAATTTGCTGAAATGAAAAAAAAAATAAAATTTTTTTAAATAAATTTCTTTCCGGGTGCTCTTATTTTCTTCCCATATCAAACAAGCTTTAACCGGAATGTTTGCTAGTGAGACTGAGAGTAAGAGTACTAATCTTATACTTTTTTAACGCAAATATTGTTGTTGACTATTTTTTTTTTTTACTAATAATCGGGTAAACAACAACATTTTCTTGATATTTATTTGAAATAGGTCCTTCAATATGTAATGCACGTTATGGCGGTATCAGTCACGTTGAGCCCGAATTACAGGCTTATATTAACTCGCAATTGACTAAATCGTACGAATATTTGCTTTTGGCCACGCACTTCAATTCTTATCAGAAGAATCGTCCAGGCTTTCAAAAATTATATCAATCGCTTTCTGATCGTTCATTTGATGACACTATTGACATGATTAAGCAGCTGACGCGTCGTGGCGGTAAAGCTGATTTTAATACACGCCATGAAAGTCCTGCCTCTGTCAGCACACAACAACAGCGTTTGGAAGTTGATGAACTGCATTCGTTGGCCATGGCTTTGGATAACGAGAAACAATTGACTGTCGGTGCTTTCCATATACACACCCAATCGTTGCATGCTGCCCGTGATCCCGAGACTTCCCAATATATTGAAGAGAAATTTCTGGGCTCTCAAGCCGAAACTATACGCAAACTATCTGGTTACGCCAACGATTTATCTAAATTAATGAATCAGCCGGATCCCTCTTTGGCCATTTATCTATTCGACGAGTACTTGCAAAAGCAATAAGTTTTTTTTTGTAACTATGGCGGGAGGGACTTGGAAGGCTTTTCAGGAAATTTTCCGTGTTTGGTTAAAATAATAGCTTTCCTAACTGTGTTTAGCATTTAGTTAATTAAATTTTTATTTTCCTTTTTTCCGCATTCGAGGTTTTTTTTTTTCATTTTTATATAGTATTATAATCGGGATATCAAAGAAAAATTGTTAAAAAGACGAAGGAGGAGATTTAATGCGATTTAATAAAATTAATGAATTAATTAATTAATTATGGCTGTTTTCGAAACATCTGTAATTGAATTTGTTTGCATAATTCTAAGCAGTACGTGTGATAACTACGTTTGTATTGGAAATCAATGAATAACACATTTAATTATCATAAATAAACGTAACAAAAAGAATTCTGGCATTTTAATACCATTACGAAACTTGCACATAAGTTTGGCCGAAAGTTCGCCTTGCTTGCGGGGAGTGGCATGTGATTATATCGGGGGGAAAAGAATTTTTGATAAGAATTTTATTTATTCTACCATTTTCTTTATATTATCTTAAGTTAATAACTGCCATTAATGTATTGCTGATAAAGAGCGATGGCATCACGTGTTTAAATTCGGAAATTCGATGTCTCGATTTCTTCTAAAATTTCACCAAATAACGTTTCCACTATGACTTCTTGAACATCATTTCATTCTTTATTTTTTTTTTTTTTTGTAGAAAAGAAATGGATTAGGCCTGTGTGTTTCACTTTAGACCCATAATCCAGTAACGTAATTGAAGTTTCTTAGATTTTTTGATTTTTTTTCTCTTTTTTTATTTCTAGGTTATGTTTGAATGAACAATGCATTGTCCGTTTTACAAATTTTCTTTTTGTTCTGCTGGGGTATTTTTGTTCTTTTTGTTCAGTTGAGTAACATGCTGAGGTTGGTTGTGAAAACACCAATGACAGCATGAAGACTCCATCATTTCATACGATTATGAAATCCTAAACAGCATTTCATTCGATGACGAAATTCTGAACACTAAATTTTCGGGAAAGGTAGATAGATGTGTTTGTGCAAAAATTTTTTTTTTTTTTACTAATGTTATCTGTTCACGATAATGTATTAATTTTTACGGGTCCATCTTAACCCTTTCAATATTAATTTCACATTCGCTTTCGGAATTAATGGTTTGTGTGGAAGAATAGCTAGAAACCATTTCAAGCGAATATTTTCCGAATAGCAACAATAACATTAACGAACGATTAGACAAAAAGCTGGCAAGCTATGAAGGGGTCATTATTTGGAAGACTAAAGAACAGCATTTGAGAAGCCAGGCACGTAAGGCATTTGTAATCAAAGAGTTTGACAAGATCGACCTTTTCAAGAAATTTTATGCAGAATTTCTTATACCTTCCCCTAGCTAAGCCATGGCTTTACAGCTACCGCTGAAGTATAAAGATATTGTAGACTTGTCTTTTTGTTTGCGGCGTTTGCATGGGCCCTCTTATCTTGTCTCTCTTTAGATGTTAGTCCGAAAGCAATTAAATCGGTTTTTTTTTTTTTTTTTGGTTTTTAAGGACACTGTACTTGACCTTTGCTTAGTCTTCTTGCAAAATTGCCCATCTGCACGCTTAATCTTGACGGATCAAGCTGATGATTAAAGCTGTCATCTGCCCAAAAATATCTTCGCAGGAAACTTTTACTTTCCGTTTACACTCAAAGCTTTTTTTTGTGCGGTTATGCGATCCCTATTCACGAGTCACAAAAGCAGATCAAGCTGACGATTAAAGCTGTGATCTGCCCAAAAATATCTTCATAGGAAACTTTTACTTTCCGTTTACACTCAAAGCTTTTTTTTTGTGCGGTTATGCGGTCCCTATTCACTAGTCACAAAAGCAGATCAAGCTGATGATTAAAGCTGTCATCTGCCCAAAAATATCTTCATAGGAAACTTTTACTTTCCGTTTACACTCAAAGCTTTTTTTGTGCGGTTATGCGGTCCCTATTCACGGGTCACAAAAGCGGATCAAGCTAACGATTAAAGCTGTGATCTGCCCAAAAATATCTTCACAGCAAACTTTTACTTTCCGTTTACACTCAAAGCTTTTTTTTTGTGCGGTTATGCGGTCCCTATTCACGAGTCACAAAAGCAAGTTTGTGTGTATAAGAAAAGCACTATTGCCTTATGGTTTGTGTATATATTGATTGGAGATGATCAATATCGAAGATTTATATTAGGGGGACTCATAAGTAATCAATCAAAGTATGCTTACACTTGTCTGATAGCCGCAGGACTAATGGTATCTTGCGAAAATAATTGATTACTTATGGGTAACCCTAATACATACGAACGCCATTGCCTAGGGCGATTTCATTTTGCTTTTCGTTAAATGAGACCGAGATTCGCATTAAAAAATACTTTGCACAGAATGTATGTTTTTCGAATATTAGCAAAGTTTGCACTTTCGTTCAGGGTAAGATTAAAAAAAAAAAAACATATTTTGTAGAAATATTCTTACATTTTACAAGACGTCTCGGGAAGAGGAATGTGCAGCAATTTCCGCAGCAGAAAGTTTTCGAAAGTCATAGTTGGTTGAATGGTCATTAGTGTGTTTTCAATAAAGTTTTATGTGTGTGTGTGTGTGTGTGTGTGTGTGTGTGTGCTTACTACCAATGAATGAAACTTTTCCAGACATATTTTCATATTACAAATTATGATTTATTAGTTTTTAATTTACGCCAAACAATTTTCACAGCAACAATAACAAATAATGCAAAATTTATAATTTTATTAAGTTGACGTTAAGTTGGTATGAGGCTTGAGAGAAGTTTTTTTTCACAAGAGCAAAGAATTTTTGCAATGAAATGTGAATCGTTCCTGGTTCCGTGTTCTGGTCCTAACAAAAAAATATTGCGGAATGTGCAACTGCAAGTAGGCTGAGGTCGAATTCCCTGTAAAGAATTTTAAGAAAAAAAAAAAAAAAACAACGTAACGCGATGAGGAGGAAGCAAGCTTCACCATGCTAAGCATCCTCTGATGGATTTAATTCAATATTTGATTCGCGAAGTGCAAAATTTCTTTAAGAGAAGATGTCAGAAGACACCAGCGCGAAGGAAAAGCGCTTTAATGTCTGTTTCCCCAAACTATGATACATCAGTTGTCCCTTACTCTTGTTCATATAAGCATATAAGCGGACGTATAGCATCCATCCATATAGCAAATGGTACACAATTAGCTTGAATAAAAGATTTTAAATGAATAGTCAGAAGACTACCTATCTCTACCTTTGCCTCTTTGCCTCTGCATTATCATCCTTGCAAAGTCAACAACAAGGGTTTTTGAGTTTTTTTTTTTGCTTTGTTGTTTGTTGTTTATGCCTACATAGTTAGCTGCTTTTTGGTACAGTCGCAAACAATATATTTGTTGTCATGGCTTCTGCCGTGAATGCCAATACCTACCTACCTATCAGAGGAAAGCATTCGAGCTAATTTGCGGCTGGAATAATGCAAACTTTTGCTTGCTCGTGTCGTGTTTTTGTTTTTGTTTTTGTTGAATTAAAGGGTTGAAAAATTATCAAAAGCAATTTGCGATATTTAACGTAACGTAACGATGGGCTTCACCAAGTGACCAGGAGACAAAACGGTTTTATTCAATGGACGACAAAATGAAAATCATAAAACTTAGAAATCGTTGTTTGTTTGTTGACCTTGAAAAGCCGCTTATCTGCTTATAAAATTTCGTGCATACTTCACTTAACTGCAGGTAATAATTTTGTATTTAGATTAGTTTTTCCGTCTCAAGGATACCCTGACGGCTGATCATTTTGACTCACTGTTTGCAAAAATTTTGCCCAAGATTTTCTTCATTTGAATTTACATTAGTTTGGTGATCGCATATTATTGCCCAGAAGTCAGCTCCGGCTTTCTAGAAATCTTTGATCATGAAATTCAGTTGCAATGGAGGGAGAATTATTTTGAGTAAGAGGACATCCTTAAGGTTCAGCCCCACACTAAATAAAATGGACTTTGTTTATAAGTAAAAGAGGGGAACCTTAACGGCGGACTCTGTTACATACATATATAAATAAACACATAAAAGAGTATCGGGAAAAACATGTAAAGAGGTGGGATAGGGATCCGAGCAAGCAAACTATCACTTGAGCGACACGCAACACGCAAAAGCTCTGCAAACATATTTAAAAAGTAGTTGGAAAGATCGGTGGAAGAACGAAGAACGTTAAAGCCCGCTAATCGATTTAGATAATCGACGTTGTTGCGTTGTTGCGGAGAGAGAAAAAGAGCTCATTACAAATAACTCTAAGAAATATTTAAAAATTCAATACCAACGAGTGGTATTCCAAATATTCCTAAAATATTCTATCATTTTTATGTTATTTTAAAGAGGTGGACGTAATGGGAGCACGCTTCTCACGCTTGAATTTGTTGCAAAAACTTTAAATTACTTCTTTATTATTAAACCTTATAAGCTATAGTTTTACATAACTACGTCAACATACATACATCGCATATACATACAATTATCTATAGTCTGCATGCATATCCATATGTCTGAGTGGATAGATAGACTCTATAAATATTGTGGTAACATGTGTTACTAAGGGAATCGACGTCGTATGCTGTTGAAATATTATACGATAGTTTTGTAAGATTAAAATTTTAATTACGTCTATGCGTTATTAAAAACATAAATTTATTTAATTGCAAAACCCCAGGAAATATAATCTATGCCTCCTCCTTCCATAACGGTATAATTATTATCCAAATATCATGTTAGGTGTAAGGTAAGGTTAATATCTAAATAAATGTAACTTTCTTTTTTTACCTATCGTTCGTTCGTTCGTTCGTTCGTTCGTTCGTTCTTGCGAAGAAGAATTTACAAATTTTTTTGATAATGAATTAAACCCTAAAGCGCTTCAATATCTTTTGCACTTTTCATCTAAGGCATTAAGAGATCGCTTCATAGAGTCGTCATGACAAAATTCATATAATAGATGATTAGAAAATCATAGTTGAGAGAGTAAAGTGTTTTCGTAAAAAAAGTGCTTTCTTTCTGCCGCAAAACAAATGAAACGTAAACGGCCACACATTTATGACCCAGAACTTAATTATACTACCACACACATACCCCACACACACAACTAACTAACAAACTAAATAAATGTAATAAAAAATATGTTTTTACAACACTTGGACATACACCCACATGCACACACATGTGTGTAAACGTACGCTATTCTCTTTGACGTTTTTCTGAAATGCTTATATGACGCAAGGACATGCTTTAAGTACCGCAATTAATATTAAGTGGATTATAATATTACGATATGAGTAGGACCAGAGAGATAAATAATTGCATGAATTCTTTTCCCGTCCGTCAAGACTTCAAAAATAAATGCTTTGTTTTTTTTCTTTCTTTCTTTCTTTCTATTTTCATAACCATAACAATAATAATAATTATTTTTATCTTATTGCTAGTAATGAGATATATATGTGTGTGAAAAGTTCCCATTACATATACAGACGTTAAGAGAACCAATTATATAACAACACCTTAGGATTCGCCCTAATAAAGCTGCAAGTGGATGGCATTAAAAATTTCCCAGTATGCCGTATACGTTCTTTACACTCCGACCCTATATTGTTCCCTGGCCTTAAAAGTGAAACATTATTGCACACAATTGCCTTAAGGGCCAGCCATATAGTTTGTAGTAGTGTGCACCAAAACTTTGAAAACTATGAGAGAATTTATAAATTTTAAAATATCGAGAAAAAAACCGGTTATACTTACAGTTAAAATTTTAAGGCAATTCGGTAGAAATCAAAGACGCCAGAGTTAGTTTAAGTTCGAGAAAACATGTCTTCAAGAAAACGCGTTTAAATTTGTAGATCTCCATCATATTGATTGATTCAGGAAATCAAATTTTTGCATGATTTCAAATCTCGTTCCCTTTAACCCACCATTCCATCGTAAACAAACTTTTTGCACTTGTAGAACAAGAGTATATTAAGTTAGGTGTTGCGGATGTAGACAACACCCGGATGGACTTGAGACCGATGCACCTTTTCTTACAGCGATCTAAGTTTGTTTGTCCGTCTATCTCTCTTGTATTCTTGTGTTCAACCCAAAGGTCGGAGATATTTTTAACCGTTTGAGTCCCAGACGGTTTTGAAAAAGCACTGGCGAAGAAACCCCAGTTTATGTCGAGAAAACCCAGACAGTTTTGACATAAAATCTAAACAGCGCGATCGTGCTGCTTGGGATTCTCCGACATTTTTTTTCAAAACTGTGTGGGTTTTCTCGACATGCAATCTGAACAGCGCGATTGCGCTGCTTGGGATTCTTCGACAGTTTTTTTTCAAAACTGTCTGGGTTTTCTCGACATGAAATCTGCACAGCTCGATCGCTCTACTTGGTACTCAAACGGTTAATAAACTTGGTAAACCGACGTGTTTTGGCTCAAGGACGAACTCTGTTGAAAATGGTTCGGATCGCAACACTTTCTTGACTTTGCCTTATTAGGAAAAGTCTTTAAATGAATAACTGGATTAATTAGCACGACGTAGGGTATTTAACTGTAGGCTTTGTGTTTATAGTCTTTTTACTTGTTTGTGAGTAATTAAGGGATCATTTGCTGGAAAAAAATCAGTGAATGAAAGAAGAAAATCAAATGTTGACATAACCTCTTAAACTATTTCATGCCTTTATTAACCGTAAGATCGCTATTGCCTTGAAAGAATAATAATAAGAACATGGGCTATGAAATGATAATAGAACGAATATTCGATGAGTGATCATCGATGAGTGCGTACCTGTGTGTTTACGTAAACTGTAATCTGTCGGCTGATTTGGGTAAACAACAAATACATTAATTTTTTGCCGTTGATAAGACAAATTTTTTATTTCAGTTTAGTGTACTATCACAGCGTATACCAGGGATCGGCGGTAGGGGTTCGGCGAAGGGAAACCACAGACAGGTTTGATATTTTTCAATGGAGCGCCGCATGAAAAAATCCGCAGATGCGAATATTCAGTCGTAGATGCCCTTGTGGCCATCGTCTACTCTTTGCATAGTATTTTACTGCTCTGTAGTTTTTTTTTGGAAACCCATCGTGGAAGGAAATGAAAGGGAAAATTTGGCAAAAAGGTTGCCCTCTTGCCTTCTTTTTTTTGCGCTAAATGAATGGACTTTAGTGGCTTTAGTTTCTTTCTTAGTTAGGATTGTTGTTCTATTTGATTCCTAAGAATGCAAATGTGTTAGGGAGATATACGACACACACACACACACACACACACACACATGGACTCTTACTAGATTTGGGCATGAAAACAGGGAGCACATATCATCTGACGGCACACACGCACACATATGGACTCTTACTAGATTTAGGCATGAAAACGGGGAGCACATATCATCTGACGGCACACACACACACACATATGGACTCTTACTAGATTGGGGCATGAAAACAGGGAGCACATATCATCTGACGGCACACACACACACACACACACATGGACTCTTACTAGATTTGGGCATGAAAACAGGGAGCACATCATCTGACGGCACACACACACACACACACACATGGACTCTTACTAGATTTGGGCATGAAAACAGGGAGCACATATCATCTGACGGCACACACGCACACATATGGACTCTTACTAGATTTAGGCATGAAAACGGGGAGCACATATCATCTGACGGCACACACACACACACATATGGACTCTTACTAGATTGGGGCATGAAAACAGGGAGCACATATCATCTGACAGCATTGTAATACTAAACTATTGCGCCTAAGCGTAAGTTCATGACAAGAATTCACAAATTCATAGCGAACGGCAATTGCTGTGCCTTCCATCTTTCTTCCATTTTCTCTGATTTTCATATTTGACAGTTGCTTGACGATTTCAGCTTAAATCTTAAGTCGGCGATTGCACCTTTCGTTTAAGGTACGACACGTCTGAGCAGTGTGAGTGAGTTATGTTGTCTCTGGCATGGAATTACGCATAAACGTTATATTTTCATACGTTTTTTAAATATCGTTTCTCTTGTTTCGTTTTCAAAAAACGGAATATTTAATATTTTGTATGAGCGGCACTTGTACTCTTTCTCTCGATTGAACAAGATCTCTCCCCCTACATTAACTAATTAATTAACTAATTTACAAATGACTTGAGGCACCATAACCATAATTGTCGTTTGCACGTTTCTGGATGAAATTGAAGCGTTGAAATGTAATAGAGAACTGGCACAGATACAGATTACGAAATATGTATGTATGTATGTATGTATGTATGTCGAGATGACGAGAACAAATCCTTTTGGCAATTGTGCACTTCGTGGTTAAAACAAAGGAAATTTGTAAGACGTGTGCTGCCAGGCGATTACACATACATTCTGGCAGACATGCAGAGACGGTGTAATAAAAATAAAATTTAACGACTTCATGGATATAAACGACAGATACACTGGCCAAAAGTAAAGTCAAAATTAGAGAGAATCCCTTTTTCTCTCCTTCATCTCCTCATCTCCTCATATACTACCAGTCAATGTTTAGGTTTTCAAAAAAAAAAAAAATCTCGCACGTTTGCGGTCGTCATTAAAATCAGATTTTTATTATAAGACATCAAGAGTAGTAGCGGCTTGGAAGATGAATGGGAGGAAGGAAGAACAAAAAAAAAAAGAAAAAAAATTGACTGAACACATTTTTAATGATGGTCTCTATTGAAATTGAAAATTCATGTTTCATCAAAAGTTGAAAAAAAAAAAAATAATTTTTTTTTTTTTTTTTTTAACTTTAACGAAAAACTAATCTCTTCCCATAGGAAGCAATGTATGCGCTTTCCGTTGTAAAATTTAAAAGAAAATCATTATAAAAATGATATCAACTGACAGCGCAGTAATTGAAATCCTTAGTCTAACTACGACATTTGTCTTCGTTTGTCTTTTTTTTTTTTTTTTTTTTTTTTTTTTTTTTTTCGTTTCACCTTTCTACCCTTGAGACTATTAATTGCACAATTCATGTGTTTGATGATTAACGAGCCGTACACAAAAACCATGTCTGCCTTCTGTATGATTAACTCGAACTGACCACGTAATGAGAGCGAACGACAAACGGCAAACAACAAACGACAAACGACAAACGGCCACTTCTAATTAGTAACAATTGCTTGTCCTTTAAGAGCAAAAATCTTTATACTAATTTTCTTTGTGAAACCTTCTTCCTTTTGGTCATGGTTTTGTTGGTTAAAAAGTAATTTTTATCCCTGCCCTATGGATAGACAAACTAGACTGCAAGAGCAATGCTAAACTTTCCTTCCTTGCTAAAGTTTGATTTTTGCCATTTCCTCCGCATTTTCTGCATAACTGGAAACGAGTGTGTCGTTGCGTTGCCGTCTCGTTGCCAGAGTTTTACAATATGAAGAAGAATTTACGTTTAAAAACAACAGCAACAACATTGATAATATCTTCCGAATGAAAGATGTGAACAGGTATTCCCTACTTACCTTACTGCAGCTGCAGCTTTTGCAGTCTGACTCTTGCTTTCAATTCATCCATCAGCTAACGTACGATGTGAAGGAGGGACAGATGTCTGTGTGTGTTTTACGTCTGCACCTGGTATGAAACCTTAATCAGACGGGTTGCCTACAATCATTGGCAATCGAGAGGTAAGTTGATTGACGACCCCTCAGGGAGGGAGACAATCGCCATTGAAGGGGGCCTCGCTACCCTGAAGTACCGCAATAGAAAATGGTTGTGGGCCAAATTCTCGCTTAGTGGTCTGCGTCGAGGCCTACCTAAGCACCTCTATGAAGGAAGGACAAAAAGGAAGGATAGGATCGCATTTTGAGTTCATGACACTCGATTGCTTTCTTCGCTTCTCGTTCGTGTGAGTATAACAAAATAACGCGGGCAACTCGTGACGGACCTTCGTTAACGGGAACCCAAAAGGCAACTTTCGACATCGACGTGGCTTGAGAACGAGAAGCATAATCAGAGCTCAGTGTTCCTTTGATAGTTCACAGCGTGAAATCTGTCCGAGTGTCTGCTACACATTCCTCAAGTGCTCCACACACACTTCTTGCTTTCTTAAAGTATTTTTTAGGTTTTTTAAAGAAACGGGTTTTTTTTTTTTTTTTTAAATTCGTATGATATCTCGATGCATGCTTGTCTTGGCGAGAAATTATTTTGCTCTTCAATAATCCAGTCACAAATGTAAGTGAATCCAACAGCTTTGGACAATTTCAAGGCAAATTAAACGACAGTTAAAATCAATTACAAACACTAAGTAGTAGTGATCCAGAATAATTTGACAATAAATGTTAAGCGAAACATAGCGTAACAAAGCATGGGAGGGGAAGAAGGGGCAAAAACGAATGTTTACATATATCCGAAGAAGAGAGCATTAACACTAGTGTCGCATGTACATTGGACACTAACACACTAACAATTATCGGAGATTATGTGAATGCAAGAAAAAAAAAAAAAAACATCTACATACACATATACATTAACATATAAATGAATGCCCGAATATAACCGCAAGGATAAAAAGACAATTTTTAGCTGACAGTTAAGTTAGTTACTGCATATAGCAGACAAAAAGGGAAATACACCCAAGCGGTTTTCTCTAGCTGATGAAAAATGCCTTGCAATGGAATGCACCATGGAATGCTCAACAATCAAGAGAATGAATGGCAAGCGTGTGTCTGTCTGGTGCATAGCAATAAAAAAAATTATATTTACGATTAATGCTAATTTGATTTTCAACGAACTCGAAGCGTTAATGTGCAAAATAAATGCCATATACATAGAAGCGTGCATGAGCAAGGACAGGCAGCAAGGACCGCAAAAATGTTAAAATAGCTACAAATGGCGGAGACGTGCAAGACCAACAAAATAACCAAAGTGTACTGTACATGTATGTGCTCATGTATGTGCACCAAAGGGAAAGTGAATGCAAATGTTCGGTTATGTGTTGGGTTTATGTGTTTTGCCGACTTATCGACAACAATGGCAACAGCGGAACAGCGGAACAGCGGAACAGCGTTTACAACAATTGCTCGTTAGCTATCAATTCTGCTGGCGGTAATGGGCGAGAAGAAAAGTTAGGAAAACTTTTTTTTTTGCCCATGATGAGAAAGACATCGGAGATAGTCTTGAACTCATTTACGACTGTTGTTGCCAAAATGAACAAAACATGGAACGATCCATGCACCAAGACAGGATCAGGTGGTAGCAAATGTGTCCGAAATGTGTCTTCCATTTTACGCGTAATCCTGGCAGTTTGTGTTTATATCAAAAAAAAAAAAAAAAAAACA
>KK502483.1:696142-706279 GCA_000688735.1 Glossina austeni | reverse complement strand
TTGTTTTCTTCGTATTTTGATGAAATTTGCTACTCTGACGTGTTTGGGTGCAAGGACGAACACTATTGAAGTGGGTTGAGATTGGATCACTCTTTTAACCACTTCTCATGTGACGGTTTATATTGAAAAGTCAATATATGAGGAACTATAGAATAGTGCAGGATGCTTAATGATGGACTGTACCCCACTATAGGGTTTTTACTTGCTTGTACTATGTTTTAGGTTGAAAAATATCGAAACACTTTTCTTGTTTTTTTTATACCCTACACCAGTTCTGATGCAACGGTATATCAACTTCTTATGGAAAATGACTTGAGAACCTGGTCTGTCTGTTTACATTCTTGTGTTTAACTTATCGCTCGCAACTTTTTTCAAATGTTTTGATGCAACTCTCTGAGAAGGCTTTTTGCGTGAACGAACACCGTAGGGTATTTAATGGTGTACTGTTATCCACTGTAATAGTTTTCCTTGCTTTAAGCTTTAAGTTTGCTTTTAAAATCTTATATCCTCTACCGAAGGATGGCAAGATATTTAAAAAAGAAAAGAATTATATAACAAAAAAAAAAAACCATTAAACTCTTTTTCTAAAGTAATTTAAATATAAAAGCAATTCATCGACTTAACGAAAATGAAATTCAATGAAATGAACAACAACAATATCAGGCTAATAGAGAACAGTTGGTCTACTCCCGTGTACACGGAGAGATTAAATGAATATCAAGAACCATAAATATATATTAATGAAAATTAACGGCTTCTTAGCAACGCACAGAGTTTTTCATCGCAAATTCATTTAATAATTAAAATTCATATATAAATTAAGCTGTACTTCTCTCGTAACTCATATTATGCTCTGTATCTTATATATTATCCCTCACTCACCCAAATCAGATGAAATGAATGTACTTGAGTGTACTTGAATGAATGTAAGTTTTAAAAAAAAAATGTGCAGCAACCCCTTAACTTAACTTAAGGTTTCATTTTCTTTAGTCTATTAATAGGGAAATACGCTATGATATCATCGGCAGAGTAATATATTCACACTTTTTCTATTCTGTTAAGTGATTAAAATTAAAACTGTTCTCTGTTCTCTGTGCCTGTGTGTGTGTGTGTGTGTGTGTATGTCTGTTGTCTGTTGTCTGTTGTCTGTTGTTGTTCACTTATTTCCCTCTTTAGCGTTCACGTGAAATTATAACCATCAACATGATAATAATTTTCAATTTTTGTTAACGGTTAGATGATTTTATTCTACTGCCATTATTTGCTCTCCTCTCTCTTCTGTCTTATCCTGGCGTGTTGAATATACTTTACGATTTAAGTCTTCTCGACTGCAAACTCATTTATGAAATGTTTTTTTTTCTTTTTTTTCTAATGAATTTTAAGCGGAAATTTATTTATTGTTTCTTGAGTTTGCCGCTGATACTCCGATCCTAGCAACTACAAGAACAACGCAATAACGCAATAACGCAATAACGTATTCAAAGTTAGCCTGATTTACACAATTTTCACAACTATATCATATTTACATAAGGATTGTGAGGAAGAGAGAGTGCAAGCAGGAAAGATACAGTCAGATAGAGAGAGTGTGAGAGAGAGGGAGATGGGAAAAAGTTATGGTAACCGATTTTAATTTAAATTGAGAGTGTGGTTGTGTATGCGTATGCGATGTCTGGGTTATCAATGCAAAAGGGTTTTCTATTTGCATATGGTTTTGTAATTCATATACATACGCATTGAATATGTAAATGAAACTCATATTCCTTTAAATGTCCTTTGCATCATTATTTTGATATAACACGTAAAGCTTCTCTTTAATTATGTTCACCGACTATGCACATAAATAACTGTGCTAACAAAACACTGGAAAATTTTAAAATATTTTTATTTTATATCATAAATACATACATACATACATACATACATACATACATACATACATATATACATACATACATACATACATACATATATCGGAATACTTTCTAATGGAAGTTTTTCGTAATTGTTACGCTAACGATGCGAGCCAACGTAAATACAGGAATCAATTTAGCCATGTTTGTCTAGCTGCCAACTTTTATGAATTTTTGTCAAATGAAGTATTTTTTGTACACATATTTACGTATGTAATACATTTCTTTATCTAGATAGATTTTTTTTAGATATGTATACCACGACTAGCAAGTCAGCGGTCGCGGCTTGTGCGGCTGACCGCAGTTCAGTCGGCAAAGGCATGACACCTATCGTTTGGAAAACACCACCACCTGGGATGCGGTCACCACTTCCCTATTTTTTTTCTTTTCTCTCTTCTTACACGATTTCGTTAAGAAGTATTCCGTATGATCAGTGGAGGCCAATCCTTGCACTGATTTGTTTCATTTTCCAGCTTTGTTTGAAAAAAAGAGAAGTTCATAAGACCAAGTGCAAGTACAAAACTCTCTACATATTATTCTTCAGATCGTAATATAAGATTTTTAGAACTTACACCGACTATGGCATAAGGATATATTAAATTTGTACATATGTATACAATACCCCGAAGAACTTGGGATAAATCTATCTTTTATTCTACCAATCCATTTGGAATTACTTTCCATACAGCTTGTCTGTCCGTGTGTCCGCCATTTCTTCCACTTCTTGGTGTTCAGCCGAAAGGTTGCAATATTGGAGATACTTTGGTGAAATTCGGTACGCCGATGTGTTTTGGCCCAACGACAAAGCTATTGAAAAAGGGTTCAGATCGAACCACTTCTTCGACTACTTCCCATAGAAGGTTTTCTTTTGAAAACCTTTCTGTGAATAGCTGTGGGGTTCTTCATGGTATTTAATGGTGCACCGTGCCTCTGTAGTGTTTTTACTTTTTTTTAAATAGTGGGCGTGCCTTTTAAAACCTTCTTAGCAAATTGAAGTTCGTCTGAGAAGGATGATAATAAGAAACTTGCTTTTTTGTTTTACTTTCCAGCATAGTAAACGTCAGCAAATAAAACAAAGAAAATAATTATTTTCGCTTCAGCTACCTGTTCACCTGTCTTTGATATCGAAATAATGCGTTATATGTTAAAAAGATTTTTGTTTCCAATATTATTAACGATTTCCTGGAAAATTTATACACACATCTGTGTTTAGCTCGTTTATCGTTGAGATTTCTGCAAACCTAGACGGTTTTATTAGTTTAGTTCATTAATTTGCCTCATTATTGAACTTCTTAATCAGGATAGAGAAAGCGAGCACTCATTATTAAGATGTCCGAGTGAACAATCACAGAGGAATTCTTTGAAATGATTTTGTGTGTGACGCCTTTACAGGGATACCAAGGGATATCAAAAAGCTGAGGTTTTTCCATTTGTTTTCATTAGTCGATGGATTCGTTTATTTACCAAGCAAGTTAAGCTTTTTTGTTTTCGCTTTTCTTCTTACATTCGTTTCATTATTAGACGTAAATAAGCGCGTAAATATGTTATTTCGGTCACGCTTTGTTATTAAAAAAAAAAAAAAAAAAAAAAAAAAAAGAAAAGGGAAAAAAATGGACATAAACAATGGCTGCCATTGATTTGTGTTGGTTGCCTGCTTTAAACAGTTTTCACACAATACAATTTTAATGGTTTTTTCCATCTCTTTTTTCTTTTCCAAAAGCGCTTGAATGACGCTTTTCGTTAACGTATAAAGAACTGGAGGGTGAATGCGTAAAGAGCTGCAAAAATGTTAAGTATTAAAAAGCCATAATTTAAAAACACACCGATCTCCCACCATCCACTTTTCAAAATTCACTTTGACTGTAGTGTCAAAAACCAGTCAAAAATATTTTTCTAATTATTTCCCAAAGAAAATGAAAATGCAACGCATCACTAGGGACGTGAAAACAAAATTTCAAATTTCATTTTAAATAATTTTTGTTCTTTTACACATTATTCGCATTTTATTTTTGTATTTGTATATAATTTCTACATGGCCTAGTGTAGAGCGATGATATATTAACACTGTTGTCCCTTTTGCGTTATCCTTATATGCGCACTTATATGCGATAGGAAAAAAAAACATGGCAGAGAGCGGCAGCAGAAGGGCAACAAGTACCTGTAGGCATATTTGCAGATGCATAACATACAAGTAGTAGTAGTAGGAAGTATTATCTACGGGTTTTGCGATAAATCCGTATGCAGGAAGGTTCAGCTTTCTACATCAAATTGTACAGACAAAAAAACACAAAAACAGTCCTCACGCGATGGGTGTACTGATGGATATTTTAGACATGTAACCTCTGATCCTTCGTTTGTTTCAAACGGGAACAAAGCAAAAAACTGGTATACTCTTGTAACAGTTGTTGGAGAGTGCAAGGCCTACAAATAATTTCTTTCGACGGGCCCCCTAAGTAATATTATTGGACAGAATTTCACCTTACTGTGGACTTGGTTTTTGATTATTGCGTACGTGATTGATGCAAACTTCCTCTATAAGCATAAACTTGCATGGCCTTTATATCTGATAATGTCAAGATCCCTTTGTAGAGCAACAACTATTCGAATACCATTTTATTTATTATTCCATTATTCATAGGCATCCTATCAGGTGTACTAATATTCGCTCTAAAGCGAACTGCGTAGCTGCTGCTGCTGCTGTTTTTTATGTTGTTGTAAAGGAAAAATTTATTAAAATTTTGTTTGTGATATAATTCTGACATCTGTTTAAGATTTATGACCTTCCTTCAGCCTTGAGTACGAAATGATGTCTGAAATATGTATTCTCTAGAGTCTGTTTTAAAGTTAAACGCGTAAATTAACGATTGAATCGTATTCTCTTTGTAACTTTTCTTCAATGAATCGTTTTTGTGGTTTTTGCCCCACATGCACATAGGCAGACTGCTGCTGTCTTACTCTTCCCTCATTATCTTTCCCTCTTCTTCTTCTTATTATCATATGCATGTCTGTTTTCTATTTAACTATTGAAATTTTTTTTTCATTTTTAGTAATTTATGCCAATTTAATTAAGTACATCAAACGCAAGGTAATTCCGCCGCTATATCAAGCGGATTAAAATAATAGTTAATTAGGAAAAGTTAATGTATAGAGTTATATATATATTTTGAAATTATGGATACGTTGTCTTAAAGAAATTTCTACATTACATTATTTAAAAAAGTTCATGCGAACTTGGGAAGAAGAAGAAAAAGTATTCG
This sequence comes from Glossina austeni, assembly GCA_000688735.1. Taxonomy (NCBI): domain Eukaryota; kingdom Metazoa; phylum Arthropoda; class Insecta; order Diptera; family Glossinidae; genus Glossina; species Glossina austeni. Next base: position 701,112 of record KK502483.1, on the reverse strand, counting down.
CAATTGCAAAATGGGCGCAGAGTATACGTTTTAGAACGGCCAAGTGCCGCCACATATATGAATATCCACATATATATGAATGTGAATAACAGTCATTTGCTCGCCTGTCTGTCCGATTAATTTTTAAATCTTCATTATCGCCAAAATTAAAAGAAAAGCTATATAATACAGTGAAACAGCGATTGATAGGTTCCCGCTATGACCTTGCAAAATTCAATACACTAGCGATGCCTCCTTTTTATGGAACGATTTATGATGAACCGCAATGATCAGCCGCACTTGGTCCCAATCTTTTTCCCTGAAGCTATCATCTTTTGAGATTTGCAAACAAAAAGTCATCGTCGGAGGCTAAATTTGGCAAATAAGGCGGAACAACACGGACTATCGATATGATTGTTTATGTTTTTGTTCTACTGTGAGTTTACCATCGTCGTGCTCATCTTGCACCAAAATTTTCATGCACTCCCTTTTGATATTGTAATGTGATCGCATATCGTATATGCATCCACTTTGAAGTGCGAATTATGCTGAATTTGCATAATTCTTGTGCGAAAAGAAAAACAAAAATTATGTCGCACTTCAACTGGCTGAGTATTGCTTTACGATATGCAATACGATGCTAGGCGCCCCAATTAAAATAATTATGATTACTTTAGCCCAAAATCACCTGTAAATTTAGGTATAAATACAGCTCACAAAATTCGCAAAATAAGTTCAAGACAATTGCTAATCACAATTCAAGACTAGCGTTCTACTCGCTATATTTTATAAGGCGTTCAATCTGCCTGAAGTATAGGGACCGTGTCTTGCTGAGACTTATTGGCAAATTAAGAGAGACGGACAGACTTGGCGCTTATGAAGCCGAACAGCGTAGACATAACGAATATGTCTCGCTAGTAGCCGTACCTGGAAGGATTCATAGGGAATCCTCCCAAATAAAGTATAACGCGACAAAGTCTTTTTAACATAATATCCAGGATTTTAATTTGATTTTTTTGGTATAACTATCTCTTTTGAGGCTTCACGACGCCCAATGTCATCAGCTTACATACGACTTCTTTCAAAGCCGGCAAGCCACCAATAAATTTGGTGGTTTTTGTGAGAGAAAAGTTTCCATCGCTTTTCTCAGGCCAATTTTAAGTCTGAATAGCGTTTTTCTCATCAAAAAACGATGCTTAGTCAACAGAAGAAACTTGGGTTAAATGGATCATTATAAGCACTGCGGTTCTTAAAAAAGTGATAGAAAGGATATGGAATTTTCACGCGAGTCGTTTGAGAGTTGACGCAGTGTAAAAATTATGTAAATATTTTGTTACACCTATACGCTCGTCCAGTAGTTTACTGCCCAATCGGTTAAGGCTTTCTATTAAATATCTTTTGCTTCTTGCGAAATTCTTCCTATCCTATAATTTTCCTCAGAAGGCATCAAAAATTATAGTTTGTTGGCCTCATGCGACTTTCTTTTCATAAAAAAAAAAAACCACTTGTATGAGGGCTAAGTCATGCATGTGACATCTTCTCACAAAAAATAACAATATTTATGGATACATTCTCCGTATGAGTTTTCAACTCAATTGCCTATGTATGTGTATTTACGCATACATTGTTATTCACATCAACTTAATCAGATTTCATATAAATCAAAACATTGATAATTTTGCAAGTTTTTTTATTCTCTTGCAATATATCACTTGCCGAGAAAGTTATAGCGAGGGTCAGTGCACAGTGTACTTACTTTATCGCTTTCAATTGTCGAGCACATTGATAACATTGCAACAAGCATTTCTCAAAAACCATTTTTACAAATTATAAATAATAAAATCTAAGAAGTGTTTCACAAGTTTACAGGCGATTAAATAATTTTCTTTTACTTGAACGTACGGATATGATAAAAGTAAGGAAGAAAGTCTCATCCATTCATCTATATATTTATATATGTATTCATAACACTCTACATTGTATTGCATTTGCTTTACGTTACATCAATGAGTGAATTATTATCAAATTAATAGAAAATCACAAACTGTTTATTAAAACTTGTAAAAAAAACTCTTCGTTTACTTTTATAATAATAAAATTTCAAAAATAGACCTTCTTCTTCTTCCCCTTTTCTTCTCTAGAGGCACACATTTCATGGCAAGCAAAATGAAATCTTCGAAATTTCGTCTATGTGACCCAAATGCGGTACAATTAAGTTGTACGTCACATTATGGGCCATTATGGGCCAATAAAAATCAGAAATTTTTGTGTTTCTTTTCATAGGAGCGATTATTGATCCATTCGATCTAACATTTTTCAACGACTTTTGCTGAAAAATTTTGAAAATTATCCGCCTGAGCGGCCGAGTAGGCAAGAGTCTCGACTAGCAAATCAATGGTCGTGAGAGTTTTTAATAAAACCGAAAGCCTTAGATGCTAATGCTTGAAGAGTTTAGTTTTAGAATTTATTCTCTGGCCCGATTTATAATAATAATAATAATAATAATAATAATAATTTTGACAATTATACATTTTTTCCATGTAACGACTTCTTCAAACGTGGAAAATGATCGGAGAAGCGGTCCGATTCAAAACGTTTTAATAGATTTCGTTTTTGGGCAAAAGCCCCTCAAATTTATTTCATCAAAATATCTAAAAAATTTCACCGTTCGAAAGACTGAAACATGGGTAACATGGAAACATGGGTCAGATGGACGGAATGAATTCGGAAATTATTCTTCATCGGTCACGTGTTTGCTTCTTCTGAATCTTATATACAGTCCCCCATCCACTCATAGGATATAAAAAATCTGCTCATAAATTATACAAAATTCTCTAAAACTCTTCATTTATATGAAAGTATAGCTATATATATAGCAATATCGAAATTGAAGCAATCATGAAAAAATCAATTCCAATTAATTCCTTTTTGTCAATAATTCGTCATCCTGTACAGATGTTTGTGAAAAAGTTCTCTTGGAAAATTGTTGCCCATTATTAACCTATAGACTCTTCCATATATTAGTTTGAGAGAAAAGTTCTGTCGTAATTTACATAAACCATGTCTCTGAGTCTGAAGCTGTTTAATGTGTTCCTCAGCAATTCAATGGTGGACGCGGAGTTATTTTGCAATTTGGGAAGCGATTAGGGCTGGATTACCCACCAACATGGATCGCAAATTTTCATTCTCTTCTTCTTTGAGACTGCAAGCTCCGGCGCAAAATCGTCAACCCATATTTGGCAGTTCCATTCCTCAACGTATTGTCATCTAAGTTTGAAATGAACCGATGCATTGCTTCCTTTCTGCAACTCATACCACATGCAACGTCTTAAATGCACTTCTCCTACTGCCCTTAGTTCACTTTGGTGCACTTTAAAGTGAACTAATAAAAGGCACAGAAAGTAGTCTTCGTATATCCCACGAAGGGTACGCTAGTTGATATGACCCAACATAACGCATTCTGTTCGCTTACCTTTGCTTGACAAATAAAATCACTTACGGGTACTAAAATATGACAGAACTTTCCCGCCAACCTTTCATATCCTTCCTAGGATTGTTGACATCACCTACCCGAATTTGTGGTCTTCGAATTCAATATCAATTTCCTATTTAGTGGTGGTGGGTAGTTCTAGTGTTAACAGAATAGGGATCGGCTGGAAAAGACCAAAGACTTGAATGTGAATGAAAAACTTTATGATTTTTTTGCGAGTATTAGTTGAAGGGGAAAGTAGTTCAGTAAGTCGAAGCGCTTTTGTCTTCTCTCACTTTAGAAGTCTCTCACTCTCACTCTTGCCATTTTTCAAACGCACACATACACTATTATGTAACGCAAGAAAATTAATCTACAGTTTTATCCAAATGTTTACAAAAAGCATACGAAAATATTTTCTCGATCTCATATATAGAAAGTAAAGCAACAACAACAATGCAAAAATACAAAAATAGTTTGTTTTTTTTTTTGTTTTTCTCTTTTTTGCTAAATAAACAATTTAGACAAATTACTACAGAATATTATTTGCTCTTGTGATTATATCGAATATATTGTAACGAATACTTTGGTAAACATTTGCTTAATATTCGTCACGCCATTTCTTCTTATCTTAGTTTCATCATCAATTGACCGACAACATAAACGCCTTATTCCCGTTACAATAAAAAGATAAGCAAACATTCATATCTTCTGCTAGACAATCTGCATTTTATTGCGATAATTTTTTATGCTCACCATCGGGAAGCAAAGGTGTACACACTTCATCATTTCATTTATCATTTCCCGGATGAACGGAGCAAAAACTGCACAAAAATTAGAGATAATCCCCGGAATTAGCGGAACATTTTCTTGACAGTCCTTGATCATGATTCGCGCTCAGAAAACCAAAAGACAGAGAAAAACTGGGTGATAATAATTCCAATGTTTGTATCAACCGATGTGTTCGTTAATAACCTGTGACTGTGACCAAGGAGTGACGAGCGAGCGTTCAAAATTCGTTGTAAGGCCAGTATATAGTTTTCGTTTTTGTTCCTTCGCACTACGTTCGTTTTATTGTTATATTTATTGGAGGCAAAATGATGACATTTCATGAAATCTTTATTGAAACATTTTTCCCCTCTCATGTCTAGGCAGGACTGGTTAACTAACTTCATAAAGTTGGCAAAAATATCAGAATTTCCCAATTTGCAAGAAAAGACCGTGGGACCGTGTGAGATGAAAGAATTTCGTTGCAAATCGTAGTGAGTGCAGAGCACAAACTTGTCCGCAGAAGCCGAGATTTGAAACTTAAAATCTACGCCTGACAACTGCTTAACACTAAGAGCTCAAGCATTGTAATGTTTACTGGGATTTAGGTTGAAAAATATCGAAATACTTTTCTTGTTCCTCTCAATCCTCTCCCAACCCTACTTGTGGTAACGAAGGTATTTTAGGTTGATGCGATAGATTGAATAGATTGAAAAATATCGAAATACTTTTCTTGTTCCTCTCAATCCTCTCC
>KK502483.1:673631-689017 GCA_000688735.1 Glossina austeni | reverse complement strand
AAAAAAAAACAAAAGAAAAAAAAAAAAAAACATGAATGTAACTACTGATGCTTGAAAAATTTAAATTATAAATTAATAAAGTAAAAAAAAATAATAATTAATTAAAATATAGTAAAGCTTGATTAACATATATTTTAAAATGATAAAAAAGCGGTGGAAATGGTTTCATATCTTTATTCTTTATAAGCAAATATATTCAATGCTACTGAAAATTTCTTATTTTCAACCGAATGCCTAAAATTTTAAGTAAAGTTTTAACTTTAAATTTAACAAACAAAAATCTTTTCTTTTTTTTTTTATAATTTTGAACAAAATTACGAAACATTTATAATGTTCGCATAAACAAATAGATATTACGTACACATTGTGTGACTTTCGAGTGAACGATGTTCCATAATACTCAAGTAAATCCTTCTCTATATTGCTTTTTGTTTTAGTTCAGAACGTTCACATACGAATTCTTGGATGGAAGCCCATAAATTCTTCATAGACTTTCTTACTATTACAATTTTTTTTTTCTTTTCTTTTTTTTTTTTTTTAAATTTTCAGTAACATTTTCTACGTAAAGCGCCTCAATTAACAAAAACTTAGAAAACTATTATATTAGAAAAAAAAAAAAAAACCTGTTTTGCAAACTAGAAAAATTGAGATGACAAAGACTATATAAAAAAAAATCCCAAATTCGTTTCTCTCTTTAGTTTTCATCACATTTACAACTTATGGTACCGTTCCACATCCGACGAACGGAAAGCTGTCTTACATACACATTTTTCAGATTGTGTTAACTGTACTAGACATTCCCGGCAAACTAAATGACCGCATGTTTGTATTTCATAAGCAAACTCCGGTGTATGACATTGTATGCAAGCGTCAGTTTTCATGACTTCTTTGGCAGCCGGCTGCGTAAATCTAGTAATTTTCTGCAGAGCTTGTTGTAGGGCTGCCTCAATATTTGGCGTAGTTGAAGAGCTACTGGTTATGTCAACAATTGTTGCTGCAGTTGCAGCTTTAGTAAATGACGATGTGGCTGTTGCCAATGTTTGCGTAGCTGTCGAAGCCATTGCTGATGTCGATAAGCCATCAGAGGAACGTGTTTTCACCAGAGTTGTCGTAAAAGCATTTTCACTTATACGTGCACGCTTGGTCGGTGGCAAGGCATACGATGCAGCTAAGTCTAAATTATCCACCGATGACGATGTGGCTGTTGCGGAGGTTTTATAGGATTTTGATAGTGATGAATAAGTTCCAGCTGAGTTATGCGATTGATACAAGCTGGCAACCTGTGAGGCATGTCTATTTCTGCTGCGACGAACTTTTGAACTGCCAATTGATCGTGGCACAGTTTTAAAATGTTCGGAATTCTCCATGAGGAACTTTTCTATTCTAGCTTTTAAAGCCAAATTCAAAATGGCTTTCCGGTGTGCCGTAAATTCTAGACCAGTGAACGGATCGGACGGTAAACGCCCCCATTTAGCCTCCTCTTCTGAGTGCTTATCTATGGTTGATTGATCAACTACTTTGCCTGACGGTAAAACTGTAGGAAATATCTAAAATAGGCGGGGAGAGAAAAAAAAATGGGCATGATTAGGTTATCAGCTAAATGAATGCATAAATGCACTGCTACTTAATATAACGAACAGCGACTAAAGTTCAGTCCAGTTCATATGTGGTTGCTCGCCATAACATATTTATTTGAGAAAATTTGCGAAATTTTCTTCTATTTAAAACATATGGTATGACGCACTCTGTCACACTGGCATTCACCTTTCAACATGTCACACCTATATAAAGTACCTCTCGTAGTGGTAGTTATTTATCAAATCATCTTGACGAACATATTATATATACGTGCACATGTACACGCTCTGCCACTGTAAGACTATTCTTCGACTATTTAATTTTCAAGCTTTTCTCTCTCTCTCTCTCTCTCTTTCTCTATGCCTTTTCGTTTAAAAAAAAAAAAAAGTCATATTCTGTACTTACCATTAATTCCCAAGTAATGGCATCAAGGAATTCTTCTGGTATTTGTAGTGTTGATTCTTTACTCAATTCGGGTACACAACGTGATGGAGATCGTTGACCCACTTCTTCGGCCATTCGTTGACGTTCTGAAGGATCGTAAGGATTGGTTATTTCATTCCAAATGCTTTTCACCAATTCACGATCAACCTTATTTAAAGAACGAGCTGGTAAGCCCCATATTTGAATTTTACGCAAGACTGGTGCGCATTTCTGAGTAGCACGTATAATCAATTTAATGCTATTAGTATTAGATAACATGCGATGAGCAGTCTTAAAAAAGAAAACTGTCTCGCTAGGTTGCTGTTCGGTGCGGCCGCTGCGTGAACTGTAATCGCTTTGATAGCAAAACGTTACCGAATCGATATCTTTAGCTAAATCACGTACATACGCGACACGTTCCCATATGCCCTCGTTTTTTCCGTGAACTTCAAAAGCCGTTGACCTTAAAGCACCCTGACTATTCCACAATTTAATTACCTTTAAATCGATGGCTCGTGGAAATTCAAAGATAATTTCCATTGGCGGCTTGGTTACAGAGAATGCCATAAATCCGCGCAATAATTGTTCAGGATCGTCGGCTATTAAATTTGTAGGTCCATACCCATCCTCACAAACGGCCTCACATTCAACTGTCGGCTTGAGTTTTGGATTAAGAAAATTTATCAGACTCATTTAATTGAAGTAGAAATTATTTTAAAAATGATATAGGCACTGATGCTGTTGTAATGAAATTTTTCAAAAAAATTTCAACAAGCTACGCCCGACGAAAATTTGATATATTCGCCCCTTTTTAAAGCAGCAATCACTTAAAATAATATGATTTATATAAAAAATGGCGTCACTTTCAGTTGCTTTGTAATTAATTTTAAGAGGAAATTGTATGTGTTTTTCTTTTGTTATGTGCACTGGCCAGTATTGTCAAATTTCTAAGATTTTTATATCTTCGAGATATAACAACAATAATGCACGTGAAAACTCTACAGCAATAAAATCCCTTTTACTTTGCAAAATTTTATTCAAAGAATATGGTAAACAAAATACCCACATGAACGAAAAAGCAGAAAAAGCAATTGAAAACCATAAATAAATCATACGCTACAGTTTGAAAAGCATTCAAATCACTAAAAAAATATGAAACTTTGAATAGCACTCGTTTCATTTGGAAAAGAACTTCTACAGCAGAAAGTATATAAACAAAATAAAAATGTTGCGGAGAGAATTTTTCTGAGTTTTTGTTTATATTCATTGAAATATTTGTGGGTTTTGTTCATTTTCATAGACAAATGTTACTATTTTTGTTCATTTTCATTCATTTCTCATTAACGTAATAAATTATTGCATTATTGCAATCTTTTGCAACATTATTATTTTATATATATATATATATGTATATATATTCTTTAGTATCAGAGTCTGAATCGACTTAAGCATGTCCGTCGGTTCGTCTGTAAAATGTCTTGTTGTCCAATGTCGATTCACAAAATGTTTCGGAATCGATCGGTATAATGAAAAGTCTTACACTTACGTCTCTTTAAGGCGTGCAACCATCCACTCGAAGATGTTAATAAAGTAAAGAAATGTCGCACAATTTCCTCAATGAAAGCTAATTACAAAATAACTGAGACAAAGTTGTGATTTATGAGGTTGTGTGACTTGTAAGCACCTGATCAAAACAGACAGTTAATGCACTTTAGTCGAAGAATGAAAAACAATTTTGCCTGGATTGAGGTCTAAGTATTATTGACATGTCTTCCTGATATAATTAAATCATGTGAATGAAGTGAAGTATGTTTCCATATCTTTTCAGTCCATACCTCTAATATCTGTCCATATATTTTGTGGTTAAACTATAGGTCGCACTTTTAAAGAAGAAATGGATTAGATTTTTGGTCGTTGTATGTAGAAAATTTCGTAGATAATTTTCGTAATTTCTCCCTACGTAACAACAAACTCTGGACATATTGAAGCGAACAATTTGAGTCGGATAAATCAAGGGTTTGAATGTCCTTCCGGGTAGTGAGATTAGATTTTTAGTCGTTGTATGTAGAAAATTTGTAATTTTCGTAATTTCTCCATAAAAGTCCCTACGTAACAACAATCTGTGAACATATTGAAGTGAACAATTTGAGTCGGATGAATCAAGGGTTTGAACGTCCTTCCAGGTAGTGAGTTTCTACGAAAAGTAAGCCTTTATTTTGTAAAAATCAGATCTTAGAATTTTATGATGGCAGTTATTTGATATCCGCCCAATTCTACTAAATTTGACGTAAGGAACAGATACTTCAGACTTTACGCCATACAAAAGAGGAAAGTTTGCCTTTGGAAGTTAGGCATAATTTGGCCAATTGGCTTATTGCCAACATAGAACATTTCTTTAGCTAATTAGACGGTTTTTTAAATTTCAGATCTTCATATTTATCGCCTAAGAGAGTTTTCATGAATCTGTGACCATAAATTTATTTACTTATAAGAGTTTTCTGAAAAATTTATTGATAAAATTTAAAAAATATATATTCCATAAGTACTTCATTTAAATGCAAATAAATATGTATGTACGGCTTATAATAACTGATCTCGTCGTTATTCGTAACTTGAGTCCATCTATTGAAAAGTGAATAGCGCTATTAATTTTCGTATTACGTATTAAAACTAATCTTAGAAGAGTTTACCGCTTTTATCAGTTTGGCCGTTAGTTCCTCGCAACGTCTACGCTGATCGTTAACGGTCACAGCCAGACGACATAGGGTTTTTAGCATACAAGATCGATTGCAACCTTTTCTCAATCTCGGATCAGTGGAAAGCATTTTAAACCGCCAAAACTGCAATATTTAGATGAGAAAGTTATGGCAAATTTTCGTTATTTCGTCGCTTTTGAACGTTTTGAGATAAGAACCTTTTGTAGTAAACGGGGATTATCGGCCATTTGTTCTAATAAATTATCAAGACCGGCTGGACTAAGATCGTCGGTAAATTCTTCCGAGAATATATATTCTTTAAACCAGCGGGGACTTTGCTCAGCACCGGCACTGTTCGCAGCGGTCAGATTAAAAATCCAGGTTTCATGATCGACAACTTGCTACGACGTAATGTTAAGAAGAAAAAAAAGAGAAATCTCTTTACTTCTCTTAATAGTCTTCAAAAAAAACTTACCAGCGTCTTTGGCTCTACTCGGTATATACGATAATTGGGATTTTTATAAGTCCATGTAGTTAAAGCTCCACCATTAAATGTTACTGCGACTGCATATCCACCACTGGTGTAATGAACGTGCATTTCATCGGCATGACTATGGCCATTGAAGATACCGCTTATGGTTTCCCGAAAGCGTCTGACGAGTCGATTAAACTCGCGAGACCACACATTCCAACATGTATCGTCCCCCGAAGGTAAGTGCGCTAAAATGTGCACGTATTCGTTCGCCCTCTCCGCGGCCAGTAAAGTTTCATAGAACCACATTAACTGTGTTTTCATATCGGTACCGTTATAAAACAACCACCAATTATCCGTATAACAGTCATTGTTATTCAAGGAAATGATGCGATAACCGGGTCTAGCTAAAGCTGTGTAATAGCCGCCCCTTAAAATGGTTTCCTTAGTATCTGCGGGCAACCATTTCGACCATATATCGTAAAGAAATTCATACAACCAATGACTGTTAACGCTATCAGGCGCATAGGTAGGACTGAATCTTAAGGGTAGAGAGGGAGAGAGAGAGAGAGAAAATCGATTTTTCTTTTTTCGTGCTTGCTCCCAAAGTGCACAAACTTACAAATTTAAGGGATGTGCTTCGTGATTACCTATGCAGGGATAGACAGGCACGTCGGGAAACAATTCATATATACGTTTAACTACTCGTTCGTAGACGACTTTATTCTTTGCCATCGAGGTGCTCCAGATCATATGATCGATAACATCACCGGTTTGAAAGATATAATCAATGTCCGCATGCGCTTGCCGAATATGAGTAAATGCCTGATTCACTGTATGCCAGGGCAAATCGCAATCGCGATAATCACCCCAGTAGCCAGCAGCCTTTGAAGTACCTACAGCCAGACTCTTGTGACGCTGACAGCACAAGGGTTCGTCGCATTCAGCCAGCGATCCCGGCTCGTACAACGGATCGTGATGTATATCGGTCAAGTGCAGAATATTCAAATCCTTTGCAGTCTTCCTCCCTCCATTCGACTTGGATGCAATTATCGATGGCTGATCTGCATCGTCCAACTCCAAGTTGAAATTGAATTTTGGATGATCGGCCACATTGCAAAAAGTGAATTGTATATAAAAAGAACAAATTGTTTTTGCATCCACCGAAGTGTTTTCCAAAAAGTATCTTAGGATAGGCCAGTGACCGTCAAACAGGCCTTCGCACACTTCTTTGGTTTGTATTTTCAAGCGTTGACATGCATCCATAGCGATCTTTTTCGCCACATCATCGCCTTTAGGACCATTCAGATCGTTTTGCTCATCGCGAAATGTGCGCTCGATGACACCGACCATTGCCCGACAGACGACGCAAACGAAAAACTCATCGACTGGCTTCAGTTTATGAATATTCTTAACATATTTATTCAGTCCGTTACGTGAACTTTCTAACTGCGTGGTCAAGTAATTGAAAGTGGGCGTTTCCACTCCAGTCTCGAGATATTTCATATATTCCTTCTCCAACTTATTAACCATATTATCTTGATTCGTTGAAAGGATTAGAAAATTGCTTGGTTAAGATTTACAAAAAAAAAAACGATGAAAAACGAATCCGGTTACTTACCTGCCGCCGCCGATAAAATAACATCGTTAGGTGTAAATAATTTAAGGATACCCGATAATTCGACGGCATTCGTTGCGGTAAATATTAGAAAAATTATCGAGACCCATAACATTTTCTTATTTACGTTCTTGTTTAGACGTTTGCTACGTTTGTCAAAATGCAAAGCACTGAGAATTCTCACAAATCTTGATTGCGTAGACATACAAGTTTATGTCACGTTGTCACAAAATTTAAATACTTTTTTTACGTTCTACATCGTCTCCCGAAATCGCACCTTGAGAAAGTAAGCCGATCATCGTTCAAATAAATTCTAACTAGAAATTCATTTACAAGCTTTCATTAACACAAACAATAATTAATTCTAGAGCTTTGCTTGCAAGCGATTTGCAACCTAACACACACTCATCATCACCACTCATACTTATAACATTTGCGTGGAAAATAATTTTAAATAGTGACTATAAATAGATCTGTAGCCGCAAAGAATCATGAAGTTCATGAAATAAGATTTTTCTCTCGAATCCTCGATCTCCGCGATAGCAGTGCTTTCTTGACATACTACTATATATGTAAAGATTCGATATGAAGAGAATACTACTCAGCAAAAACAAGTTTGTCTATTTTATTTCAGATTTCAGATATATATTAGAGGGGACCCATAAGTAATCAATTATTTTGAATTCATAGACAAAATGTCTTTTGCTGCAAATCTTCTGAACCAACGTTGTTGACATTTGTTGACCTTCAACACATCTCCATATATGTCGCAAATTTTCCTTGTGTTTCCGTGACACTTAAACCGGCCTTAAGATGGAAAAGTACACAATCACGAATATGGCTCTCAGAAGATGCAAAGTCCGCCATTTTATTACAGGGCTACAAAAAAACTTTATTTTGTTGGGAATAAATTACTAACAAACTGGTTGACGAATAACATCAAAAAAAAGGTATGCTTTCACTTGTCTGGTTGCCGCTGGTGGACTAATGAGAAATGGTATCTTGCGAAAATAATTGATTACTTATGGGTAACCCTAATATATATATATATTGTGAGGAGCCAAAGTCGTCCCTCATTTTGGGCTCACGGCTTCTCCGTCTCTCTGGTGAGGGAAAGGGAGTACTAGGTTAAGGTAGAATAGGATAGACTGAGCTAGCAATAGAATGGAATAGACTGAGATAGTAGTAGAGGGGAATAGATTAAGCTAACGGTAGAATTGGACAGAGTATGGCAGTAGAATAGAATGGCCTAAGATAACGGTAGAATACAATAGGCTAAGTATAGGGTAAGAGTAGAGAATAGGGTTTTTGAAGTTAGGCTTTCGAACGGAGAGATCGTGTGAGTCTCGCTCAGGACGCCAGCGAGCCTCCGCGGTGTTAAGCAAAGTATTTTCACTATTTTGTTTATTTTAACGTTGAGATATCGGGATCAGGTTGTGAAGAACTGTAAACCAACAAAAAAAAAAAAAAAGAAAAAAAAAAAGAGCCCTGCAAAAAAGAAAACGTCTTGCGCATTTTCCTCTCCCTGGGCCGCTGAGCTGCCCCGGCCTAAGGAAAGGGACGAAACTTCTTCGCAATATATATATATATTAGGGGGACCCATAACTAATCAATTATTCGTTTGATGCTTATCTGACAAGGAGCAGATCTTCTGAACCAACGTTGTTGACACTTGTTGACCTTCAACACATCTCCATATATGTCGCAAATTTTGGTTGTTGTTTCCGTGGCACTTAAACCGGCCTTAAGATGGAAAAGTACACAATCACAAGTATGGCTCACAGAAGGTACAAAGTCCGCCATTTTATTACAGGGCTAGAAAAAAAAATTATATTGTTGGGAATAAATTACTAACAAACTGGTTGAAGAAGAACACCAAAAAAAACTATGCTTACACTTGTCTGGTTGCCGCTGGTGGACTAATGAGAAATAGTATCTTGCGAAAATAATTGATTACTTATGGGTTCCCCCCAATATATTATTATGATATATAATAGGAAGAATTCAGTCCTTCATTAAGTTTAATGTTTAATGTTTATTGCACATAAATGACACGAGAAACTGTTACATTTGAATACTGTCTTGTTTGTAAAGCTTTTCTTTCAATACTTTTTCAAAATCTACGAGATATTTACACACATTCGTTTTCGATATTTTCGATCTTAAGCTAATTTAAAACGCACACACCAAAGTGGCTAAATCGAGATCTTCCTCATCGGCTTTACGTATAATAATTGAAACGTGATTTTGATGGCGGCCGCTAGAAACTAAGCGAGCTGTAGTGACACCGCAGAAAATAGCCTGTTCCGGTCCTATTAATGAAATTAACAATGAATGTTTATTAGAGAATGATGTTTGTCCATCATTGCTCATCGACTAACCTGGAGTTTCTGCGTAACCGCATATATCGCTAGATTTCTCCATATGCGTTGAATCTAAGCCCGGCGACCCACCAATTTCTAAATAATCCTCATTTTGTTGCATGCACTACAGTACGAATTACGATATCTTTGAGCAAAATGTCTCTTTTGGTACATTTTCGAAAGCAAATTTTACCTCATAACTGACTTTTCCTTTACGCACTGACTTACTGCCCACCTTGATATTGGTTAGTTGAACGACCGCAGGAAATAGAGCAGAGATGGAACAATTCCTTTTCAACCCATAGTTGGCAATATTGTATAAAGCGGAGATGTCGTGGACCAAAATGTTGCAGGCTATATATGTGTGTGTGTGTGTGTGTGTGTGTGGAATTATGTGGAATTAGATGAGAAAATTAAAAGTAAAAATGTTAAGTAATACAAACGTTGGGTAATTTTGTGAAAGCGAACGTTTGCTATAAAACTTCCTTGCGTAGGCAAACGATATTGAAGCAAAGCGGCATTTTGACTCGATCGAAAAAATTTCTTATTCATTACGTGTGGCCTGAAATATTTCAAAGTTATATTCGTTATATTCTCGTATGTCGCATGCATTCAGAGCATAAGTGTTTACCATCGTTTGTAATTATTACAAAATTCTACCAATCGGTCCTCCAACGAACGATGATGATCGTTGATAGCAGGAAAATATTCACCGTTCAATTCCCAACCGTCTACAAACTGGTTAAGTTGTAAAGTAAATAAAAAAATACATTTAGTTGAACAAAATCAAACATTCAAGACTTTTTAAGACATTGTGTGATAGCTGGGAGATGTTTTCGAAGCCTGCAAGGCTTGCGAACAACGCAATGAAATAGAAATCTTTTTTTTTTTTTTCACAAGTGTAGGTCTAGTCAGGTTAATCTCGCTGAAAAAAAGCTCTAAACGAATGACTTTCCATTACAAGCCACTGGGTATAAAGTTTGACCCGCAATTGCAGAAGTGCCACATTTGTTGCAAACGCCAGCAAAATGCTTCCCTCATCCTTTTTCTATCGCGGATTTAAGATTTAATTCTGAATTTGTGGTAAATGCCTTTGTAAATCTCTTCGAAATCTTGTCATTGGTGTAAAGCATAATATTTGCTTTTTGTTTCTCATACCTACTACGCTACTTGTGGTAGAAGGGTATAGTATGTGTGAATGGATTTGATATTAACCCACCCTCTCGGATGCCAATCAATTCAGAATCACATTCTGATCCGATATAAGCTTGTCTGTCCATCTGTCCTTTGTGTATTCTCGTGTTCAACTTACAGGTCACAATAGATATTGTGATGAAATTTGGTACACCGACGTCTTTTGACCCAAGGACGAAGGCTATGAAAAATGGTCCGGATCGGACTACTTTTCCCACCACTTCCCCTGTAGGTTGATGTAGAGTATTTAATAGGGAACCATGGTTTTTTACTTGTTTTTTTTTTTTTTGTTTTTTGAAAAATTTATGTGAAATTATTTACCGCCATTAAAGCGCCAGTATTGCAATTGACGTCGTAGTGCTTCATTGTTATCTCGACTAAAGTATTCGGTTCACCGATTATATACAGACCGCAAACATTAAGCACATCTTCCAGATCCTTTAATTCAAGTCCTTCTCCATTGAGCTCATTTTCATTTAGTTTATCGAAAGAGAAACGTTGCGCCGATGATAGGGTTTTTTTGAAAACATAGTCACCTGGCTCGGTGGCAACGTGCATGCAATCTATGATGGAAATGCCAAAAAAAAGATTAATTTTGTAATTCTAAGCGTTTCTAACTGTTAGCAAATTTAGTATTAAAAATTTTCTATTAAAACTCTACTTAAATTAAAAGCATCGTCGGCATCGTCTGCAATCAAAGAAAAACTTTGAATATTACGCAGTAAATAACTGGCGGAAAACGTGTGTGATTTGTTTTTGACTATAAATTACATCGTATTAGTTGTTATTGAATTTTAGCTAACAACTAATGATGTCTCATGCTCTTAAGTAGTCCTCTCAAACGAAACGGATATTTAAGCGGTTTTAGTCTTTGCAAAACCATTACATGTACATATCGTACATGTAACAATAACTAATAATGGTTACCAAGGGCGATCCATTTAACCGTCATTATAAACTTGTAGGTGCTTGTGTACATACTGCGGCGTAAATTAAATCGATTTAACAACAGGCGCTATATGTGAATACAACGCGTGTAAGAGTAAAGACAAGAAACTTTTACGCTATGAATTCGTCATATACGTACTCGTATATGTCATAATAGATGTGTTTCATTAAAGCAGACAATAGATACGTCTATGTATATATATATATATATATATATATATATATATATATGTACATCGACGCTGCGTATATTTATAGTTTAGCTTCAGTTAGTTATTAAACAAATTTATATGCTACAGGTATAGTATATATTACGCAATACAAACATACAAACAAAGAATATTTACTTCAGTGCAGGATTAGTACTTAAATGAATGAAAATTTTTTAGTGCGTGAATTTTAAAATTTATTTAATAATTAGCCAAAGGTAGTTGACTCGAACATGATTACGTTTCAAAGAAAAAGTACATATATATATATATATTTTATTTATATATATATATGTATTTTATATATATATATCTATTTTTTTTTTATTTTTTTTTTTTAATTTCATTCAATATATTATCTTAGGAACCAACCTGTTATTGTATGCATTTGATGTGTTTCTGGATATAAATCAAATGCCCGCTTCACTGTTGGCCATGCCTGTAAACAGAAATTGTATAAGAGTATTAAAAAAAAAAAAAACGCACATATTTTAAATGCAATACACACGTAAATATATATAACAACATTAAATAGTTTCTTATATACGAGGTGTGTTCAAAACAAAATATTCAATTATTCCAAATTCAATTTTTGAAATTTTTTTGTTATGTTGGTACACATGTCCCAAACATTAGTCATTTTATAAATTTTTTTTTTAAAAATTAATTTAATTTTTTTCTAAAAATTTTTAATAATAATAATAATTTTTAATAATAAAATTAATTTAATTTTTTTCTAAAAATTTTTAATAATTTTTAATTTTTTTAAATTAATTTTTAAATTAAATTAAATTAATTCTAAAAATTAAATTAATTTTTTCAACTTTTTTCAACTTTTTAAATAGGTATTCATGAGTAAGTTAATATTTTCCGAGAAAAATAAAAATTCAACACACCTTTTGAACACACCTCGTATATAACCCCTAAGTAGGTTTCATTAGTGATTATTATTGAAAAGTAATAACTAAAAGCCTGTATTGCGACGACCCGCAATTTGTCATTAAAAATATAACTTAAACTGCCTTAAACATATGCACATATGTACGGCATAAGACGCACGACCAGGCATTTAACCAGTCAGTGATTTAGCAAAAGTTGAAGAAGATGAAGTGTTCCCTCGTGAAATATGGTGAATATGCTTTATCGCAAATGTCTAGACTGATTGATGGATGGGAATTAGTCTAACGAGCAAAGTCATTGAAGTGTAAAAATTAAGTGTAGAAAACCGCATGACTTTCTATTAAAGCGAAATTGACTAAAATTTGAAACTTTCGCAAAGTAATTTTTTGGTAAAGAATGGATAGTAAATTAAAGGGTTACAGACCGTTTAGATAATCACGATAATAGCCTTCGAAAAATGCGTCAGTTTATGGGTTTGTTTACTTTAACCACATAATTCCTGAAGTGTTTAGTGACCTTATGTTTTGCTCAATTTTTCGCATACCCTTTATCGGAGAAACAACACAACACATTAAGTTTTCATCACTTTTGTCACATATACAAGAATACGTAGAAGAGATCACTTCACTCAGTCAATCTGTTTCAATATACAGAAGATTTAGAAATTTGGTGAGCAAAATTTTACAAAACACAAGTAAAAGTTCAGCCTACCGTTAGACACCCTACACCACCACCTAACGACTTTGTAAAATAAGTAATTACATGGAAAGACAAGATTAAAATCCCTTTATGTAATAATAGATGAGTGTTGTGTACATCCGAGCAAACTTTGGATAGACTTCCGCATCATAACTGGTGTAGGGTATAATGACAAATTCCTACCTGAAGCAAGTTATAAATGCTTAATCCATAGCTTTTGAAATAGTTTTACCTACATGTTGAATACAAGAATAGAAGACGGTCAGATGGACAGACAAGTGGGATCTGTCTCAAATCCAACAGAACGTACGTTTATGTCAAGATAGAAGACGGTCAGATGGACAGACAAGTGGGATCTATCTCAAATCCAAGAGAAAGTGCTTTTATGTCAAGAATAGAAGACGGTCAGATGGACAGACAAGTGGGATCTGTCTCAAATCCAACAGAACGTACGTTTATGTCAAGATAGAAGACGGTCAGATGGACAGACAAATGGGATCTGTCTCAAATCCAAGAGAACGTGCTTTTATGTCAAGATAGAAGACGGTCAGATGGACAGACAAATGGGATCTGTCTCAAATCCAAGATAAAGTGCTTTTATGTCAAGATAGAAGACGGCCAGATGGACAGACAAGTGGGATATGTCTCAAATTCAAGAGAACGTGCGTGTATATCAAGACCATCTTGGGTTGGGATACTTTAATGTGCTCTTGTCTACAAGTGGTGTAGCGTACAATCACACAAATTAATTTATTGGAGTATTTACTGAAAACCTTATTAACTTTGCATGCATTAAGCAAAAAGTATACAGAGTTCGCATTGGCGAACTTGCTCGTTTACTTAATTTTTTATTGCGCCATATTGCGCTCAGTATTTTTGAAATAATTTGACGTTTTAGTCTTTTATTTAAATGTTTCAATGAGCACGCTATTGCTATTCAAAGAGAAAACATTACACGACATATACGTCTGACGCTTGATGCTTGAATTTATATAAAAATTAAAATATATAAAAATTTTAAAATAAAATCCTTATCAGTAGTTTATTATTTTTCTATTAAGCTGAGTACATATATTTTTTGTTTCTTTTGTTTTCTGAATGCATTGAACAATGAATGAATGAATGCTTCAACAATATTATAATAAATTGAGTTCAGTTACAATATGCATTTTAAACTATGGACTGCTTTAAATGGCTTTACGTTTTATTATTCACTTTTCTAACGCTTTGTGAATGCGACAGAGTACTACTGGTGCCGGTAATTGTTGCGTTGACCAAATTCGGTTTTTTTGCAAAAATTTTCTTTAATTCGTATAAATTTTAGGAGCCGCGCCATCCTGACATGCTTTTATTTAATGCACCCAATCAATATAGAAAATGTGGACGACGGCACGATGGTAGACCAATCAAATGCAATGATTTCGGTTTGTCTGGCGGATTTGCATGAATGAATGCATCACTTTGTGGAGTAGTGCGTGCGGGTTTTCTTCATATTGATTTTTCTTTTTTCGAAATAAAATGCCATAGATTGAATAAGAGATCATTTCTAATTGCTATGCTAACTGCTCAATGAAATGAACGCGTTATAAATAAATTCTTTTGTTTTTTTGCACTATCTTCGCATGATATGTTTTTCAAAAAAAATTAGCGGATTCCACAAGCTTTCCAACTAGTTTAAGTTAAAGAACTCTTTTACGTAGTATATCGAATATGAGACAAAGAAAGTTAAACGCATTGGAGCTGATTGAAAATACGATTTACAAGTGATGCTGGAAGGCACATAAAAGCAGACGAATGAAGTAAGTTTTAAATGATTAAAAAAAACTGCTAACCTGGGTACTCTGCTCTACTAAAGCATAAGCAATGTTTTTTTTAATCTCTGGACGGTAAAAAAACTGCTCATTTTACGAGCTATTTATTAGCATCGCTCTCTGATCGTCCTTACGTCACTTTTTATCAGTTTGACTCGATGCTTGTCTCTTTGCAGTAAGGCAAATAAAAGTGGCGATCATTTCTTCTAAATATGAAATCTTTCCTTTTTTTTTATAAAATCCGAACGATTTTGGATTTAAACTCAGATCTGAACTCAGGAATGTGCCTGAGTTGAGTTTGACGCTTTGAAAGCGTTAATTCAAATTTAATTTTAAACACTTTAAAGCGTGCGAAACAATGCGTAATGCAGTGGTTTCCAACCTTTTTGTACCGGTGCCCCCTTTTTTAAAAAAAAAATTAATGCGCCCCCCTTTAAAAAGCAAAAAAAAAATTAATGCGCCCCCCTTTAAAAAG
>KK502483.1:636686-662635 GCA_000688735.1 Glossina austeni | reverse complement strand
CTTGTTATCGAGTAGTGACGAATAGTTGCAAAATTGATTTTTGTTCCTAATGTCGGTTCAAGTTTTTATATATATTGTGCTGATGGATTGAATTGGATTTTTACTGTACACTAATTTAATTTTCTTTTTTTTTAATAAAAATGGATGGTTTTTGTTTTATAAAAATGTAAAGTGGATCTCATTATTACCTTTTTTGCACGATTTTTGGGAAAATATCTAAAAAAATTTCTAAAATTTCTAAAGGAACATATCTCAAAATCTACCTCTATCTCTATATGTCGTGTTGATTTTTTTTTACATGATTTACATCAGATACAGTTGAATGTATATACACCCAATTCTCTTTTTACACGATTTTTTTTACACGTATTTGATTTAACACGAGTTCAAAAGAAAAAAAATTTCTTTTTTTACACGAATTATTTTCTTTTGACACCATTTTTAATATTTTTTAACTTTTTTTATATTTATGAATTTCAGATATAATTCCCTTTTTCCAAAGTAGAAATTATTTTTTGTAAAATATTTAATGAATTAAAATGTGTAAGCGCGAAATAAATTAAGTGAACTTTAACAAGAACTTTTTAATATTGTTTACACCTAATTCTCTTTTTACACGATTTTTTTTACACGTATTTTTTGGGAACGTATCTACCGTATAAAAAGAGAATTAGGTGTAGATATGTATACATATCTACACAAACATGTGTTTGTGTTTTACATATTTATATTATTTTCAAGCAAGTGATTAATTGCCAGACCGCTTGGAATGTGTTGTCAAAGAAATTGTACAAGTAAACGGAAAGAGCAATTAATTGTTTCTTACATTTTTATAAAATTGAAAGATTGAAAAATATATTTTACTTTGCTTTAGGAGAATTTTTTAATTTGCCAAAAAAAAAAATAGAACTCATAGCTTGAGATTGTTTATCTCAGTTGTATATGCATTCAAAGCAATTCTAGAGGTTGCACAATCGGCGTCAAGTTGGGTACATTTCTCGGATGATGTACATCTCCGCGATCGTAATAACTGCCATAATGCTCACTAGGTGTGTGATAGAGTCCGTAGTGAAGACCGCTATTGGCCACCTACATAACGACAATAATTTATTTAACTACTTTTGTAATAATTTCTCTCTTTTTATTTAATGCATTATGCATGTTGCACTCACTCGTTTCAAGCCATTAATTGACGCTAATAGCAGAGCCATTTTAGCCAGCAGTAATGCTTTACCGCTTACTATGGATAATAGTTGAAATCCCATTGGTACAACAACTGCGCCAAACGCTGTCACGCCAAACATCATGGTCATCATCATATTATAACGATGGCGGCGATGACGAGCAGTTCCCACTGCGTCTAAGTTGCTTAAATCTTTAGTTGTAGCATCTTTCCCGGAAAACAAAGAAAATGAAAAATGACTTCAGAGGGATATATGACAAAATTTGTAATCCGTTTGTGGCATTTAGATGTAATAGGTTGTGTGTATCATCAGGTGATGAAGGAGCGCTCAACTTCAGACAAAAGTAGAACACGCAACCGCTGTATGCAAACAGAATTTGTAATAAAGAAAGCAAGAGAAGAATTCATTTCATGGCACACCAATCACCCAAAAGATCACTATGGGACTCCGTAGGTCTGAACTTCAAAGCCTTATCAGACGTGTTTTTTCAAATTCCAGAACATTAATAAGTGGTAGTATATACGTATACGAGTTGTATTTGTAATTTTTCTGCATAAAAGCTTCCACCCAGACTGCGGCGTTATACAAAAAATTTTCTGGTTTAATAAGTTTACCTAAAAAGTTGCGGAGTTGCTACGACGAGTTTACTCGTTTATTCATTTTATTCTGCTCTTCGAAAGAGTTCATCGATTACGAATTGATGTTCGCAAAGAAATCGTTCGAACACTTAATTTAAAATCATTTCTCTTTAGATTTAAACCTGAGCGAGTGAATAACTGAAGTTCTCCAACAACTGTAATTATTAGTTTTTTTTAGGATATAAATTGAACTTGAAATCGAGGAATGTTTCATTCAATAGTTCCTATGAATGTTTGATGAGATCTTTTTGAATACTATATAGAGTTGGTTAGCATTTTTCAATTGCTTTGCTTAGTGCAGTAAATATTCTGCTTTTTCATACCCGCCACCGAAGAATGAGCCTCATAAAATTCTTGGCCAGTTCCAAGTTCGGAATGCGTCTAAGCAGGTCTGTCTGTCCATCTGTCCAACTGTATAGTATGTGTGGCGCGCACCGAAGAATGACCCTCATAAAATTCTTGGTCAGTTCCAAGTTCGGAATTCGTCTAAACTAGGTAGGTAGGATAGGTCTGTCTGTCCATCTGTCCAACTGTCTAGTATCTGTGGCGTGCATGGCCCCGCTCGAATTCTGGAAACGGCCCAAGCAGCTTAAAGCACCCGCCCACAATGCCCACACTGAGAACACATTCGGTTTCCGTGCCTTTTGCTCGTTGCTACAGCACAACTACAACAGAAACACAATATAAATTTCTACACAATTATTCTACAGAAGTAGAGCAATATTAGCCATGTCCACCCAATACTATGGAGCACGCAAATCTATGTTTTTTCTTTTTCTCAATCTTTTATAGGAAACCAATGATGGACATAATCGACAATTCGCTTGTAATCGAACTTAATTTTCTTATTAGGTTTCGTTCTTATTTGTCAGTCGATAAATTACTTTATTACGCTTGCTGTTCAGTTAATCTTTTTAATTTTTTTTTTTTATAATTTACTTACAATTTTCCATTGTTTGTATGTAATAATCCGTTAACTCCTTTAGATTTATTTCCAGTACATGTGTGCTAAGAATTTTCGAAAAACTCCCTGCCACTCGGTCGAACCAAGTTAAATATTTTATATCTTTACGAGACCAATGGGCACTTGAGTAAAGAAGAAGAAGAAAAAAAGAAAAGTAAAAAAAAGTATTTTAAATTAAAAATCAGGAAATTTTCATAATACTTTTGATGAACACGTTCTTGCTTTCCATCATCAGGCAACGGTGTACGTACAAAGCGTATACCATGCCATAAAGGAATAATCGCACGTGAAGAGATATTTTCAAATAATTGTAAGCTGGCGGTTTTAACGCAATACCAAGTGGAATTCTTCCGCACACCAAACGACAATGACTGCAGTAGTGGCACACATATCGAAAAAGAGAAGAAAAAATGAAAAAGGGAAAGGAAAGGAAAGGAAAGGAGAGAAGAGATTATCTTGTTGTTGATGCATAAAGCATAACGAAACACTTTGCATTCATACTTTCTCGCATCCTTTCAATGCTTGATGCACTTTTCGCATTTGCTTAATCCATGAAGACATTGAAGAGGAATCTGTCGTCATTACAGTGGTAGAGTTAATCGGCGCGATGCTGCTTAACGCATTATTTTGTATGTATTTAGCTTTTATTTCTCTGCTTGCATTCACAATCAATAAAATGATTATTATGAACTTCAGTACATTAAAGGAACGCATATTTTCCGTTTTATTAAAGCACACCGAACACAACTATTATAAGCTAAAGAAAAAGAAATTTCGTTTATAGTCACCGAGCAGACATTTATTGTTATGTGTGTTGACTAATGTCACTGAAACTCTATTAAAGTAAAATTTTTGCTTTTATAACTTGACGCAACCGAGTCTTTTCGGAAACAATGTATTGAGAAAAGTAATCATTCAAGAGTAAAATTATACGGTAAAGAAGGGAAAGACCCGTCTTTAAATTACTAGTAGCCTACTGACCGTTAAATTTCTTCTGCACAGTAATGGGCAAAAAATGTCCATACAAAATTTTTGCTCGTTTATATGCTTAATGCAGGCAAAATGTTTTTTCATTATTTAGAAGCAGCGACAAATGCGTTCAAGTTCCAAAGTGGAATTCTTGGACTTGTACATCAATTATTTCGAATGTTCTGAGAAGAGAGCTGACAACGTTTTAAAAAAAAAAATTTAAGGAAAATGCAAAATGGATTCACGAAGAAAAGGTTTTTCTTTTGTGTTTATAGTGAGAAGTGCATAAAAAAAGCCCGAATCGAGACTGATTGTGCAAAATATCTCCTCTGACGTCACACTTCGAAATTGGATTACCATCGATTTAGAAATCAAAATTCTTTGATGCTTCTTTCAGTCCGAGCACCGAGAAATCTCTTAGAGTTGAGACGATCTGATATTTTTCGCTTCAAATTTTGAATCTTAGAGACACATGCTGGCGTTGTATTCTCGTTATAGTTTTTGGATTTTGTATTCATTTTATTATTCCAAAGGATTGATCATAAAAAGTCCCTTCGATATCAGTTTTAATATAAAGTAAGGTTGTGCCCTACCGCAAAACATGCAGACTTGCCTACCCTTGTGATACCTGGTATCATGGTATCAGTGGGCTTCCCAAGAATATGACATTCACTTGAGAGATCGGCGAGGGCTGCATTACGATGATGAAAGAAAGAAATTTGCTGAGAAACAACTTAAGTAAATCGAAATATTTAATAATTACGTAGACAATTTTTCACATCATTGTGCAGAGTCAAGGCTCAACATACGCACTCCCCGCTTAACAGATGTATACTAAATTTGTCTTCTCGTTTGTAACATTCCGAAATGCCTCCCAGAGACCCCAGAAAAATAACTTTAGCATTGCCCAGGGCATGGTTTTGAATCGATTTGCATTCATTGCAGATATTAGTTAGAAAATCGACGCCTTTGTAAAAATCATTCTTCGTCACGCCCATAAGAGAAAAACCAAAACTTGAAATGTGTTGTCTATAAAGCAACATGTAAAACACATGTACATGCACATAATATGCCTTAGGATCAGTTGGAAAAAGACAAGTGAAATATTTTACCTATCGGTGGGGTGACACCCATACCCATATTTAAGAAGATATTCTTTTGAATTATATGCGAATGGGTATTAACGATTCGTCTCAAGGCGTATTATCACTTACTGAGGAGTTGCTGTTACTTTCCGAGATTTTCTGATGCGCCCTTGATTACGATATTTATTGCATTTAGGTCATAAAAATTACGTTGATTTTGAAAATGAACGTGTTTAACATTGAAATTTGTTTGCTTAGTGGCTTGGAAAGAAAAGCATATAATAAATGGCATTAAAAAAACAAAAAAAAATAATAATAATTTTCATATTCTAATTAAATGTTGATTAAACGCCACTTATTCTTTGCTTTTTCTTAAAGATTGTTTTTTTTATTGAAAATATTTCTTCTTTATGTTGACTTTTTTTTGTTTTTTATATCATATTTAACACTATTTAGAAAAAGATAAATTACTATATAATTGAAAAGTAAGTTGTAATTAAACGATTAAATTAGCGTTTGAAGTGTTTCAAGTTGCACTTGTTGTTGT
Source organism: Glossina austeni (assembly GCA_000688735.1). Classification (NCBI taxonomy): domain Eukaryota; kingdom Metazoa; phylum Arthropoda; class Insecta; order Diptera; family Glossinidae; genus Glossina; species Glossina austeni. The sequence goes on along the minus strand of KK502483.1, from coordinate 657,248 downwards.
TGCTTGTGTTTATTTAAAAAATTTTGTATAAAAAAAAAGTATTTATTTAAATAAAAAAGTAATGAAATTTTTTTTTTAAACCTTAGACCACTCTGCGGATGTGTGTGCAACATCCAGAAGAAATTTTATTATATCAATATAAGCTTGTCCGTCTTTCTGTCCATCTTATTTTATTGTGTTGAACTTACAGGTCGCAATATGAAAAATTCTTGGATCGGAGTGTTTTGTATCAAGGGCGAAAGCTTTTGAAAATATGTTGGTTTTACACTCAATACCGATCGTGGTACAAGAGTATATTATATATAGTTTGTGTCGATGTATTGCAGCAGTTAGAAGGAGAAGGAGGCCTAGAGATAGACCTAACTTTTATCGTACCGATATGCATGCATCTCTCCGTCTGTCCAACCCAAATATGGTGCACTACCGACAATGGTTTACTTTAAAAAGATGTTGTATGAGTAACCGCAGAGTGGCGTAGGGCATATAATGGTGGGCCGTGGCCCAGCAACATGTTTTCTCTTGTTTTTCAAGTATTAAATAAAAACGATGCTAAAATGATAATCTGCGTTTGTTCTTCACAACTGACAAAAAGATTTCAAATTTCAGTAAAGTCATTATGACTTCTAGGCAACGTTTTTCTTAAATAGTCGCCTGCACAGTATGGAAAGGTTTTCAATTGTGAGCATTTCGAATAAAATCTATAAGAAATTCTTCTTTGGTATGTGTGTGGTTGAATAAATGGAAAATTAACAATTAATAATTAATTTATAGTTTTTTTGTTTATTTGTAGCATGTTTTCCTTGTCTTTTTTTTTTTTTTTGTTGCTACTTATTACAATGGGCGGCAGCTCGTGTCTTTTTATTAAATTAGTAATTTTATTATTTTATTAAATTTCTTTTTAACTTTTGTGTTTTTAAATTTAAGTGCAAATTAAAAAAACAGTGCTAGAAAACATTTTTTTTCTTTTTTTTTTCTTTTTTTTTTTAATAGAAAATTTGTTGTTTTGTTTTTTTAGAAAAAGTTAACAGTATAAGTGTTTTTTTTGTATATTTCTCTCTGGAATTCCCTCATCATCATCATAAATTTGATTTTTTATTAAGTATTCTATAGTATTTATACTCTTCCCCAAAGTTGGTTAAACCAATTTATCATATAAATTAATTTTGTTGCCGAGTATATATAACAATTTTTATTATTTATATAGATTATGGGATCTACCATAACTTCAGTTCAATTTTAATCAATCTTTTCAATATTAGTGTCACTATACATTGAATGCAGTAGCAACTACGTTGCATTCAATTATTTTTTTTGTATTCTTCATTTGATATAACAGTTTCTGTGTATCGATAAAGCAATTATTATTTTATATATGTATGTAAATTATTATATCCAAAACAGCGTTCAGTTGCTTCGGATCATTTGATATTGATTTGGAGAAGATAAGAAAGAATTCACTTAACTATGATTTTATAATTTATAATCATTATAAGCATTAAATCCCAAAGCGTTATAATTATATTATATTAGAAGGGCCTCTCTCGTCCCTATTGTCGTAAATTTTTCGACATGTTTCGTTTATTTTATTATTAATTGGTGAAAATTTGAATCCAGTCGAAAATCTTTTTTTGAATTATTGCACCCTACACCACAGAATCACTTTCTAACTCGTTCTAAGCTTGTCAGTCCATCTGTCCGTCTGCCTGTCTCGTAAGCTTATGTTCAACTTACAGATAATGGCGTATGTTGGCCCCAGGACGAACGCTATTGACAATGATTCGAATCGGACATCAGACAATGAGTCGTTGTAGGATGGACTTTAGCCCACTATAGTGTTTTTACGGGCTTGTAGTTTGAAAAATATTGAAACACTTTTTTTCTTTTGGTATATTAAATTTGTGTGAATGTATACAATACCCGGAAATAATTGAGAATCACTTTCTGAATGAATCTAAACTTGTCTGTCCGTCTGTCAGGCTGTTCGCCTTTTTTTTGTTTTCAATCTATAGGCCCGAAGTTTTGAGATGTTAGGCGTAGGGACAAACGCTATTAAAAAGCATTCGAATCATTTAAAAATTCACTATATAACTAACTACAGAGTGATGTAAGGTATTTAACGGTGGTCCACGGCCCACCAAATTTTGTTTTTACTTGCTTTGAATTATCTAAAAGGAAAATTTTAAATGCAAAAGTTTACAAATATCAGTAACTACAGTGGATTATGATACAATTTTCAGTGGTGAGCGTATCGAAGTGCGAAGTGGGATGAGATTAGGAAGTTTTACATTCTTTTTTATTTCTTTTTTTTATTTAAGAGGAAAATTTCATACGTTGCATATGTGATAGAGAATATTTTCCCAACTCCTTTCTTTATTTCGGAAAATTCAAAATTTGAAGTTTATACTAAAACTTGAAACTGCCTTTCACAAGCCTTTACGAGCACGTCTCACTTCTAAGGAAAATAAGTCGTTTTTCAATTTGAATTGAATTATGAAAATGAAATTTTTAAATGAGAAATTTCCACACATTTAATAGGAATTCTATTAAAGTTGAATAAAAAACACTGACAAGTCATCCATTCATCATCATTTGACGACGAACGAACGAAGTCGAATCAGCCTAATAAACATTTATATCCAAATCAGTTTTATTTGCTATGTTATTGTTCAGAACTATTTTCAATGTCCTTGTAATTTGCATTTGTATTGCACTTAGATATTATTGGAGTGATTTTTTTGTTTTTGTTTTTTTTTTTTCTTTTCTTAATATTACTTTTTTTGTTTTATTATTATTTGCTTTTGTTTAAAATAAAATTGGAAAAAATCCATCATTTCACGATTTATTGTTTTTGTTTTTCAACTTCACAGGCTAACCTATTTTAATTTAATTTTTAATAAGTTTTTTTATAAGAAATTATGCAATTAAATTAAGTTTTTATTTAATTTTATAAATGTCTTTGTTTGTTTTTTTTTTTTTTTTTTTTGTAATTTAATTATTTTTAGTTGCATCGACAGTTGATAACAGTTTACTATTGTTTTTTTGTTTTTATATATCATTGGAGTTTAATATAATTCATCTAGCAAAAAATATATGAATGTATGTATGTTTGTTTGTATGTATGTATGTATGTATGTATGTTTGTATGTCTGTATGTATTTATGTATGCGTATTACGTACGTATTATCTTTCAATTATCCTGTTTTTTTTACATTCATTTACCTTCAATTACTTCTTCTTCTTCTTATCTATATATAATTATTATGTGTAGTTATAAATTTTCACTATAATGATTATTTTTACTTCTTAATTGCAATTAAGAAAATATTAGAATTTAAACTTAAAAGTCTGGCATTATTTATATATTATATATATATTTATTGATAGATATACAGGTTGGTTTTGTGATGCTATGATTTTATAGTTTTTAATAGAGGCTTCGATATCATCATGAGGTTTTCTTTGAATCTGGCGATGAAGACTCAATAGTGTGTTGTTGATGACGAGATTGAAAGCGTGGCAAAAAGAGACCAAACTTCGATTCGATGCCATTGAGTAAAGGTACTGCAGCCCGATAGCCACCAATGTGATCAGCATTAAGACGTATATCGTTGAGCGTATCAATAGATTTGGATTTGTGCACTTCGGAGCCAGTGGGATGAGAACCGCCAAAATCAACGTAAAATAATCGTTGCAGCAATTCATAGGTAACTAATGTAACACCAAATTGTGGTGATGAACGGAAGACACGTGCTATTGATTTTTATGTACATATATATATATATGTGGCCATGAAAAGAAGTCATGAAAAAACCGAATTATACGCTAATAAGATGAGATTATATTTAGTTTAAAATTTACCAGCTGTTCCTTTCCAGAAGGCTCGCGGCCCTTCTTCGGCCATAATTTTCTTAGTAGCATCCCATACACCAGTGTAGGTAGTTTGACCGGTTCTAGCTACTACTTGTAAACGAGTTTTAATCACGTCAGCCGGCGTGACCATCGAGGCAGCCGGTACACCGGCTATTGCACCAGCAGCCAACAAAGTCAACGGATGATTATAACTAAAAAAGGAAAGAATTAAAATTTTTTTTTTATATATCAAAAAAAAAAAAAGATTTATACCCGTCCTCGTCAGCAAATAAAGCTTTTGTATGGGCGTATGTGGGAAAATAAATGGCAGAGAATGGTACATCACGCAGCAGACAAGCTCGGGCACCTTTGTACAAACCAAATAGACCCAAATCGCGAACAACCGCTAAGGCACGAACTTTAGCACCGCCTGCTATCTCACCAGCTACCTGCAGACGTATCTTAACAATTTCTAAGGGATTGGTGAAGACCACTTGCGAAGCACCAGCCTATTTGATTAATAATAATAATAATAACAACAACAACATTTTAAGGAATTTTTTTCTCCCCCCGCCTTTTTTATAAAACTTACGCAACCACCTGCTAGAACTTCAGACCAAACAGGTATAGTTCCTTGTTTGTCGGATAATTTATCACGCACCAAATCATTTACTGTTAACTTAATGGCTTTTTCCGGCGCCACGCCCATTAGCTGTGGTAAAAGTCCACGATATAAACCCAAAAAACCTTCGTGACGTATAACCTTGAATATTAAACATAATCCATATTAGATATAAACATAATAGAAAAATTGAAGAGGAGAACCAACTTTTTTAAAACAATCCCAAGAATTTCTATAAGCCACTTCTCCAATATAGGAACCTGTTCGCTGATTTTGCATGCGGGTCTTTACCAAATCAATGGGATAAACCACTGTGGCACCAACGGCTAAAAAGAAAATTTTCCAAAACGTAATGAAGTAAAAAATTTCAATAGACTTTTTTTTTTCTGGTGCGATGAAAACTCTTCCGCTCAAAAAGATAGTTTGAAGAAAGGCAGTCAATTTTGTATACTCTACTTGCAACTTGTGCTACAAGGTCGTATTATGTTTGTGCGGATGTCTCAAGCACTTAGAAGGATTTGCAATAGATGAACCGCCCTTTCTTATTCAAGGGCCAATTCAGAAAGTGTGAGCCTGCTGGATTTATCTAAGCTTTTCCGTCTGTCTGTCTGTTCATATTGCCTTCTTGTGTTCAACCTAAAGATATCGATTTTGGAAATGTTTTGTTGAAATTTGGTACACCACCAACGTATTTCGGTCCAACGACGAACGGTATGGAAAATGTTTCTGATGGGATCAATTTTTCAACCACTTCCCATATAAGGCCTTATTTTGAAAAGTGCTTATATGTAGAACGCACGGTATTTAAAAGTGAGCCGTGCCCCATTTTAGTATTTTTTATTGATTGTGGCCTAAAAACTGCTACTAAAATATTTTTTGATTTTTAAAAATTTTCTAAATTTCAAATTTATTTGAAAGAATTTTAAAATAAACTTTAAAAGTAAAAGAAACTTTATAGTATTGACTCTTCCAGTACTTTGGGTGGGTAACAACTACTCTGAAATTGTAACTCGTTTACATTCAAAAACAAAAATCAATTTTTCACGTAACGACTTCTTCTTCTTCTGCTTCTTTTGGTCGCGTGGGTATGAAAATACCAGAATGCATTTGATGGAGAGTTCATCATGATATGAAGTCCGAAAACTCAAACATTTTTCATGTATTGTAAGAAATCAAGACATATTTACTTACCGCCCGCCATTGAGCCCAATGTAAAGCGATAAGTGCTCTCCAAAATTTGTATAAATGCTGAACGATCAGCTGGACTTTCCACTGCTCTGATTTCCGCTAATCTAGTGGTGATATGCTTTGTGTAATGTTCCGGAGCGATATTATTCAAATCGCTATAAACTACTCGTCTAAAAATTTAGAAAAAATGGAAATTATTTTATAAAACTCTTAGATATAAATTTTATATATATATATAATTGAATCTATGGAATGACATTTTGCAAAACATTTCAAAAGGAGTTTTGATCGCTTTTTGATAAAGCGAAGGCATTGAATTACGGAATCAAAAACAAATTTGCCAAGCTGAAGAGCCTTAAGCTGTTATATTCGCCTTGATGCGAATTTCGAATACCCACCATCTTGAATAAATAAATAAAAAAAGTCTTGATTGTGTTCATAGTCGTTTATGGGTAATGCTTGCTGGGGCATTATTTTAACTTCACTTTATGTTGATTTATTTATTTTCTATATATTTTGTATTAAAACTTGAGATTTGAACCCGCGACCACTAAGTTATTAGTGAGCTAACCGACTAATCAGGCGGATAGCCACTTTATTTATATTTTAAAAGATTGTTTTTAATTTTTTAATTAAAATATATTGCAATGTTCTGCTGTTTTCCATCCAAGTGATCGATAATTTATTAAAAATTATGATANCGACTTAATTCGCGCGCAGTTTATGTTATTCCCATTTTTTTGAAATGAACCTAAAAGTGGAATCATTGGAGAAAAAATTCATTGCGATCATTCTTAGTAGCATTGATTGATTCTACAATCGTTATAACCTACGTCACTTGGTGTGCATGATTGTGCAGATTTACGCAATACACAGAAGCATTGGAGATAAACTTTTTTTTTTTTATATCTATCGATTTAGATGCACCGATCTCAGCTTGTCTATCGGTCCATCTGTCTGCCTATCTTGTTTTCTTGTGTTCAACTTACCCGGAAATCACGCGAAAACTCTAAAAAATTCTCTAGAAGAGAATAATTAGGTTAATGCTCTCTCCAATACGGTGGTTATCGTACACATTAACATGGAGAACGTAAACATGAGAAATATTAACCAACCAACGAACATGGATTTAAATTGTTGTGTAATGATAAAGAGCTGGGTCTTTATGGTTCACGTTTTAAAATTTAATTTGTGTTGACAAGTGATTCTCCAGAATGCTTGAAGAATGATAATCAGAATGATAATCAGAATGATAATCAGTTGATGGTTTTTTTCTCGTTACTTGCTGAAATTGTTGTTTGACGCTCTAGTAGGTTTTACTTGAAGACATAATAATAATAATTTTCTATTTAATACAAGCGGGCATTACGAATAGTGTAAGCATTAGCGTAGAGTAGCAAGACGTGGTATAAAAAAATATCCATTTCACTATCATCGCACAACGGAGAATAAAACCTCTCGATGTTGCCGCGCAAAAAAAAAATTGAGTGGAAGTAGTGTCCGTACATCTGTTCGCTAAATTTGATTATTTTATTCGAATGCTCAAAGTCTCCTCCATAACATAGATAAAAATCTGGCGATAGCTCTTCCATATGGTTTTAAACGATCATCCTTTAAATATTTAAATAGAAAGAAGAGAAAGGAATTGCAGAGAAATGTCACTGTTTCCACTCTAAATGAAAAACTGGAGTAACTCACGGAAGTGAAGATGGCCCACATTTTTTACGGATTGTGTCTTTCCTAAGCTAGGGTTTATCGCGAAGTAGAAGAAGAACAAATAAAATAAGTATTAAAGTTTAAGAAATATTAGGAGGCGAGCCGAGCACATATGAAACGAACTAAGCCTTTAATTCTAATCGCAAAGCGAAAAAAAACAAAGTTATTGTTACTAACTCTCATGCACAGTTTTAGCACAAGCACTGAACAAATGCAGTCACCAAATCGAATTACATTACGTAACCCCAGATTTCAGCTTCATCTTGGAAAATGCTAAAAAACCTATCAGAAAAATCAAATTTTATTATTAAATCATTTACTTGTCGCGGCCAAAATAGCCCTAAATACGCCCTCCCCATGCAAATGAGACACTAATTTAATTATAAAAAATGTTAACGCATTTATCCAAGTGCAGCTTTTTGGTGTATTGCNTACTTACATCATTAAATGCAGCATCTGTGAATAGTCCCAAGAATTTTCTTACAAAATCTTCGCTAGTCATAAAGTGTTCGCCATTCTTCTGATATGAAGCGTACTTAAGGAAGACTTCACGCAATTTATCGGTGCTCGCACGTTTTAAGAACGAGGGTCCCTTTAATTAAAAAACAGTAAAAGTAAATTACATGCAATACAATAGAATATGATAGATGGAAAGACGGACAAAGAAACACATGGGGTGAGAACGACAAAAACTACAAATATTTATAAAAAAAAAAAATAAAAAAAAAAATTTACCAAGATACGTAATATTGTTGAAAAGACAACAAGAATTACAACAAGGTCATAGCAACATGTGCTTCATAAAGACTGCGATGACTGCGAGAGTAAAAGAGAACTTAGAGAACACAACGAGAACAACTTTTAATTTTATTTATTTATTTATTTTTTTTTTTTTCGTATAAGTAAACCTTTTTCATAGCAAAGCAAGACATCGATATTTTGGCGCCTTGCAATAAAATTAGTCTCTCCTATGACGACGACCACCACAACAACACACCTGAATATTGCCGGCAAATAGCCTTTGATTAAATTTCTCTTTTTATATTCCTCTCCTGGCGAATGGGAAGGAAGGTTTGCTATTATTTTATAAAGCCATCGAGGAAATATGAAAATATAAATAATAATTTTGTCATGACTCTATAGAATGCACAGGTCTGCGGACATGCGAAAATATTCGCTCAAAGCAAAATGTAACATAATCTGGTTACCTGGACCTACCTGCAGATAACGATAGAGACAGAGAGAGAGAGCAAAGATTCTAACGCAAACAAATAGCGCCTAGTTGATCTATTTCTGTTTCTGACAAAGTGGTCGAAGCTATGGATGCCGAAATAGCGCCTTTCCTCCATAATATATCTAAAGATAACGAACAGTAAAAGAGAGAAATACAGAGAGAAAGAGAGAGAGAGAGTGAGAGGAAAGATTCTAACGCCACAAACGAACAGCACGTAGAGTTGCCCTCTTTCTATTGACAATAAATGTTTGAATCTGATGAGATTGCGCAATGCATGCGAAACAATGGTTATAATGGTTTAATGTGCCCTACGCAGGGGGCAGAGGCGGGATAAAAAAAAGGAAAAGTTTTTAAAAAAATGTGTTTTGTTAATGAATCACCTACACTTTGAGCTCGTTTAACTTGTAATATTTGCATGATAACAACAACACTTGTAGGGAATTAAAAAAAAAAAAATGGTTTTTCTTTAAATTCGCTTAAATTCGTTAAAAACGAATCGCGTGTTTGCGCTTATCAATTGAAATTTTTAGAGGTAAAAAGTTATACATGCACAGCACGCCTTCTTCACGTCTGATATGCACACGCGTTTATAATGAACTAACAATGCTTTAGCTAACTAAACTCATGGTTATGTTAATGACGACAAGCTAGTGGTATATAAAAAATATATTCGAAAATTCTCTGGGAATCGTGTAGATAGCATTATTATTATGTGAGAATGCTTAATAATCAAATGTAAGCGAATGAATGAAAACATGTGGACATAAAGAGAGAGAATTTTTGGACAAAAAAAAAAAAGAAGAAGAAAAGTGTAAGACGATCTTTGAATACCGTATGCCGCATAAAAATAAATGCATTTTTAACAGAGTTTAGTCGTGTCTTCAGATCAAGCTGCAAGCTGCTTTCATACATTTTGGAAAATGATTATGATAATAATAATTTCGGACGATCATTCGCAANAATTAAAAATTTTTGATAATATTTATATATAATATATAGCAGTGTGTGTGTTGTAAACGAAGTAGAAGTTTCTTTTTTTTTTTTTACTGGCAATTGAGATTTTTTTTAAGGTTTAAGGAATTTTGCAATTGAATGACTTACCCGGTATGATGTAAAGCTCCTGTTAACTGAAATAAAATATCAATTTCTAATGGTGTAATTTGACTCATAGTTTGAGCAGCATATAATAGTTCATCTTTGGTAACAGGTTCTGTGCGATTACCTTGTGTGGCATGCAAGTAGATGCGCTTAATCAATTCCATGTTATTTAGTAATGATGTGAAAGCCATAAAATATGGAAAACTAACTTTGTGACCCTCGGTTATCTAAAACAAATAAATAGTTTTCTTCATTTTATTCCCAATCCCCTTTACCATATTCGGACATACCGCAACTAAATTGTCTTTAACATCGGCGGTAAGTAAATGCCTTTTAACATTAACCATAATATCGTGAAAATCTAATGGAGAGATGTATCCAGAACCGGCTGGATCTTTAGTCCGGAATGCCTCCATAGCGTATTCCTCATGGAAATCATGAAGTAATTGAGTAAATTCCGCGTAATTAATCAAGCGTTGTTTTTTCTATATAAATGCCAATTTGCGACATAAGCGTATATGCGAAAATGCCGTTAAAGAAAAAGAATTAAAAAAAAATTTCTTTTAAAAATTTCACATCTAACAGTATAATTACCTCACCAAAATATCGTTTAATAAATGGACTGTCTAATCTGAAAGGTAGTTTCGAATGTAATTCAGTTTTTTGTACGATTTCAGCAAAATTATCTAAAATTAAATTCAAATTCAAATTTATTTTTATTTTCATAATTTTTTCTCTTGCATAATAATAATAATCGCTCCGCTCTCACCATAGGATACTGTGCCATTGCCTTGGCGATCAAATAATTGAAAAGCAGTTTTATATAAAGCGTCTGGTGTACATAATAGACCTTCGAAAGCTTGAAATTCTGCAAATGAAATAAGTCCATCTTTACTGGTATCAGCAATGCCGGCTAATAAACGCACTGATTCCTAAGAAAGTGAACGATTCGATAAAAATAAAGAATTCAGTTATAGCAATAAATTCATTAATTTATAAGTTAATAATCGATTGGACTTATCGGAAAAGCAGACGAACCAATCGATCTATTTCGATCGTAACACAGCATTTTCCATTTCTTACTTTTCACAAGTAAAAAACAATGTTGTTTAGAAGAAGAATACGAAAACAGTGAATAAGTGCGGAACAATTTTTGTTATGTCAATATTTCTCGATAAAATTAATTTACGGCAGTGGAAATGAATAATGAATCATATTTTTTTTACAATCTCACATCATATTTAATTTACAATCTATCCAAAGAGATAAAAAGTAAGTGTTATTACACATGGCAAGGAAAATAGCAGAGATTATTGTTGCTCAACGGCAACATGCAGAAGTGTTTGAGATAATTCTACCTTTTGTTATGCCAATCGATTCAGAAAGTGATTGAGATTTTATTTGTCTGTCTGTCTGTCTGTTCGTCTGTCAGACTATTCACCTTGTTTTGTTGTATTCAATTTAAAGGCCACAATTTCAGAGATATATTGCCTGGGGTCTCATGCTATTGAAAATGGTTCAAAGCGAGTCAATTTNTGTTGTCGTGACAAATGAGATCAGATCCATGGTAGTGACTATCAGCCGTAATTGAAAATTTATAAACTTAGTCTCAAAATTTTCGAAAATTTTAGAAAAGCTATCGAAATAACTATAGATTTTCTCTAAAGCCAATTAGTTAGCTGCTCACGTGACGCCCTCTACTATATAAGTTATACATTTTTGGGGATCTTCTCAAATGTGCACCTCATGTGCAGTTAGCTGCTCATGTGACGGCCGTTAAATTTTTGGGGATTTTCTAAAATGTGCACCTAATGTGCATAAATCAATCTAATGATTTAGCTCTTCTTCTTGACATTTTGAATGTGACCCGTCATTATTAACCGTTTATTTTTATTTTGTCACAAGAAAAAAAAAAAAAGTGCGACATCATATTCTTCTCATATGAGAAAGTCAGTCTTTAAGACTTTACTATAGTACAAGCAAGAGAAGTGAAATAAATACCGATTTGAAGCTTTGTTCAAAAAGGGTGTTAGAACAACGTCTAAACGATAGAGCTGCCAACTCGACAATCTTCAGGATGATCAGTTACAAGGTGAACATATGGAAAGCAAAGCTTCCAAAGGTCTGCCTTCTATCTACAACATTTTTAACATATGCTGAATGTTTTCAAATTCTTTTCCCATAGTTTTCAGTCATTACCTCACCAACTATTCGGCAAAGATGATGATAAAATATACGAGAAAATGCGAGAAGAATTCTCGAGTTCTCACATGCATGCATAGCAAATGAATCCACGAAAGATTTTCAAGCCTTCTTCCACTAACAACATTGCAATCGAGTGTGTTAGGTTGGGTTGTTACGGTTATTAGCAAAAGCATATTAGCATCCTTCTCCTATATCAAACATATATATCGGGCGTATGTGAACGCAGGAATATGAATGTATGTCTGCATATGTTTAAAAGCTCCCGTAGATGACTTTGCCGGTAGCGATTGTCATATTTTCTTGGCATTGCCGCTATTATTCTCTGCTCAGTTGTCCTTTATTTAATTGCATGAAGACATTAAAATACACAACGTGACGCACAGCATTACATCGCACTACATCGCATCGGTTCATATCATTTCAAACATTCAAATTGCTTACACACACACACACACACACACACACGCACCCTTATACCCCCTCCCCCATCCCTCTCACGTACGAATAGAAGAAATAAAAAGTCATTTTCACATTTGACTTCTTTGAGGCGGCATGGCAGGGTTATGTTAAATTGCAATGAAGTGAAAGAAAATAAGCGAACAAAAATGCTTTTTTTTAAACACATTTTTACAGAGAAGCATTCATTGTTTATTCATATTTTCCTTCTTTTCTTTTTTTTTTTTTTGAATGATTGCGTTCATAAGAGCACGATAATATTGTTGTTATTCTCGTATTAATGAAATAATAATTGTTAACAGTTTTTGTTTTGTTTATATGTTTTTTTTACATTTTTTTTTTTTCTAAGGAAATTAAAAAAGGAAAATATTTTTTATTTTTCATTCTTCATTTCCGCTCTTAATTAATTGCAGAACGTCAGCTTGTAATGTTTACAAAAACATTTCTTTGGTGTATAGGGTTGGGTTGTTTGTCAAATGTGTTCGATCAAAGGTATACGCAGCGTTTCACTTTTTCTCTAAATTCGATTACATCGCTAGCGTTTTCTGTATAGGATAATGATACGGTCTCTTCTGAAAAGTATACCATGGATTTTTAATTCACAAAATGCATTAAAAGCGGCCAAAAGAGACCATGTGGCATGAGAGAAATCTTGTGCCATGACAGTACACACCCTCAGGCAGTCTTCTGATTGGGACAAGGTTGTCAGAAGCAATCTTGGCCGAAATCCGAAATAGGCGACTCGCACTGTCGTCCGAGTCGAGGGACTGATCATTTCTGCGGGTGATGTTTTTGTTTCTTCTGAACGAGCAGCCAACCGACCAACACGCCCTCGCGCGAGAACGCCATTTTTTCTCTTGTTTTTCCTTCTCAAAGTGCGCAAGTCAGTAAAGAAGTAAAGAATAACATTTTGTAACCAGCGAAGTGACCCCCAATAAATATTTGTCTTGTGGGGGGATACCTGGAGCGCGATAAATTAGTCCCGGCACCCCCAATAAATATTTGTCTTGTGGGGGGATACCTGGAGTCCGGTGAATTAGTCCCGGCACCCCCAATAAATATTTGTCTTGTGGGAGGGATATCTGGAGCCCGGTGAATTAGTCCCGGCACTCCCAATAAATATTTGTCTTGTGGGGAGGATACCTGGAGTCCGGTGAATTAGTCCCGGCACCCCCAATAAATATTTATCTTGTGGGAGGGATACCTGGAGTCCGGTGAATTAGACCCGGTACCAGAGTAGCGGGGGAAACCTGCCGCGCAAAGTATTTCGATAATTCTGGGACTCTTTTAACGTCCTTTTAAAGTTCGGCTGCTAGCCGTGGTGAACGAATCAAAATTTGCGAAACTGATAATCTCGACATTCAAGACAAAAATGCCAAACAATGTAGATTTGTGCGTTATCAACAATTACTTAACGTATAAATAAAATTATTTGTTTTGAACGAATTCCGATTAATCGCCACTTCATGTAAAGTGAATATGTAAAGTGAAAAAACAAAAACAACAATCATCCAATTGTGCTATAGTTTGTTAGGAATTATTGTAAATACTCTTCCCTTTTGAAGTGTTTATTGAAATCATTGCAACCGAATTGCGATCATTTTTTGTAACTCTTTCATGGAAAGAGTTTCATCGAAAGTATGTCAACTTAAACGTTTAACGTTTCATCTAACTTTTGAATGTTGCGATTTTAAAAATGCCAATGCAAAGACACAAAGAAAGGATATGAAAATAAGTTTCAATTTACTTATCAAAGACACCTACCAATTGCCTTAGCAGAGCCCTGTAAACGCCCTAACAGAATTCGGTTAAGTAGTTACGATTAAGATAAGATTGGATTTGTAGGTATACTCGGTCCAAGTTAGCAAACGGTCTGTTAGGACGTTTACAGAGCTCTGTTGCGGCAGTTGGTAAGTGTGTTTGCTAATTTAGTTAGAATTTATCTTCACAGCCTTAAGCAAAGATATTTTTAAAAAGTAGTCCATGGAGATCGTATGAAATGTTCCGATCATTCCGAATATTCTGTTTTTTCTTTCGCGATATTTCGCTTAAAAAATTGATTTTTTGAAATTAAACCTATTTTGCTCAATTTGAAGCACTTAACTATCGATAAATAACTTTTGAAATTAAAATATTTATTTTTCTTTAATTTAATTGGAAGCTATAGCGTGCCTTTGATTCGCCTTAAAATCTATGTAAATCTGAGGTAGAAAATCTAGCAGTTGTTAGGTGCTTGTTATCAACTCATACAATCACTTTTAACAAATTTACAGACGATCGCATGTATGGGGAATTGTTTACAAAGTTACTATCAACCTAATGCATATATGCTACGGCTTGTTGGGACTAGAGATAATATAATAGAAGCCAGAAGGAGGGTATAAGTATGCGTGAGCATACGTAGATTGACTGGAAAATCGACGGCCTGAACATGGAAACGGCTTCACTTGTCCAAATCCAAAATGGAAAATTTGACGGCGGAATTTTAGGTTTGCTGTACTGAAACATGTTTGCTCCAGCTTGGTTAACCGATGAATCTATCGGCAAATACATCGATTAAGTTCACTAAACGGTATTGGAGGACAATTAAATTATTGCTAGACAGATAGCTTAGGCTGGGAAGACGGTTGTTGCTTGCTATATAACGCAAGACTGCACGTTGAGAGCAGGGTGTTACTCACTGGAGAACGAAAATATCGAAGAGCCTACATCTACGATGGCAAAGCCGCATGAATGAAAGTTCAATTCCCTGCCCCACATGCCATATTCTCTACACTATTACCTCTTGACATATCTCAAAAAGAATGGACAAATGAAAAGATTTCCATGAGATGATCAGGTCATTGTGGGAATTAAGATTCGTTTTGTGGGTATTGAAAAAAACATTTTGAAAAAAACCACCGATATGTTAGAAAACCATTGGACTGATTGTATCATCATCACTTTTAAAAGAGTCTGAGTTGATAAATGAAGAATGAATTTTTTTTTTTAAATCGGAACTTTTCAGCCACCCCTCGTATACATTTATCTCCAGCGCATGCTTTACAGATTATATGATATCAATATTGAACTTAAATTTTTTTTATTCGAAAAATATTAAATTAAAATGTTAGGTGTATGCGTACATATTGCTGCTTAGTGCTACGGACATTTTCTACTCTGGTTTCGCAATGTTCGAGTTCGAGCGGAATCACGCTTTACTTTCAGACATCCATATTAAAGGTTCCCTGGGCTTGCCTTGCCTTCTTTCCACTTCGGATAGAGTGTCGCGTCACTCGTCACTCGTCACTCGTCACGTTTTAATAGTTGACAAATTATGGTTTAATGTTCTTATTTTCCTGATTGATTTCTTAAGGTTATCCTAGGAAAATAAGACAGACAGAAACCGTTCACTAAAGGGAATTAATCAGTAATTAAAAAAGGAATGTCTACTACTGGGATTTGCACATTCCATTAAACATATTCTATTACGTTTTCGGAATCAGAGCATTCCCATAACCATCCCATAATATCTTCAAGCATTTGCTTTTCTTGAATGAAATTTTGATTTTCTCGAATTTTTATTTTTCTCGAAAAATAATTATATTTTATTCATCAATATCGGTTTTGCCCCTTGAAAGTATTTTAGATATAATACATCTATGTTAGCGCTTTTTCCAATCCACGAAGCACTTCAGATGTGCGGTTTTTTTTATGGCCTTGAGTTCTTCCAGCGATATACAGTCTTTATCTGGGTATACCCGGGTTTTTTCATTTTTGTTGAGGAGGAGGAAAAAGCCATAGTCGTATATATATTTTCTTTTTTTTTTTTTGTTATATAAATTTAATACCACATTATCCTGCTTTTAGTGGATTGAGAGCGAGTGGAGCTAAATATGTTGTAAGACTATGTTGTTTTCACTTTAGGGAAATAATTTATGTTTTGTGGCGTAAAATCAGATACAGGTACAGATTGGATCACGCGAACCTTTAGCTTGCGCGAAAAGTATATAGAAGATAGAAGAGTTTTATATGAAATGGAAAGAGCGTTGGACGGACGTGACTAAACAGACTTATAGATATTTATACTAAAGAGGAATACAAAGTTTAATCGAATTTTAAACGATTTTTTCATGGACAATAATGTTTCCTAAAATTTGATTATAATGACTTTTACTTGAACAAAGGGGAAAATGTAGTCGTGTCAGTCCCTCTTAGAGAGAAAAATATAAGTAAGCTAAAAAGTGGAAATTGGTGAATGCAATTTAATTAAATTCTTTAATTGAATATCGAAAAATTTTTGTTTTTCCTTTTTCTGCTATAGTAGTTGTTAGCATTTTATTGCTGCTTCAGATCGTTGTCTTATCAACTGCAGCCAGCAGCTTTAATGATTGATTAAGTAAAACATATAAAAAGCTTTATTCACTTTCGAGCCGATGTCGATGCGATTTAAAAAAGATAACTTTCAAGTCACAAATTTGCTGCATTTACGACGGGGGCCTTTGATGCACAATGCGGTACGAAATGCTTTATGGTATATATTGCGCTATGTGTTCGAAACGCAATAGCCCTTTGCAAACAATGTGCTTGAGGATTTTCCTTTCCGAGAATACATACCTCTAAAGCATCCTTATATGGCATAATAGTCTGTTAATATATATGCAAAAAGGGGGTTATATACGACAAACAAAAACAATAAAGCACTTATTTTAATGAACACTTGTTAGTTTCTTGGAAAAATCCAATATTTAATTATATATATATATATTTATATAGTATTATGTTTCTTCACACAAACTTTTGTTTTTTTTTTTTTGTAATTTTCTTATATAAATTATTCGCCTTTTTCATCAAATCAATTTAATATGAAATTGAAAAGCTTTTTTTTTTTTTATTTTTTATTTTATTGAAACAAACAGAACTTCTCACACATCGTCGTAAACGCATGCAATAGTATTGAAAATATTGAATGCAATATAATAACGATTTTATTTTCTTAAGAAGAACAATTTTTTTTTTCATAAACACGTCTCGTTCGTAGAGCGTCTATTTAAAAACTGCTGTGTATTGCGTTAATTCTTGGCTGATCACCAGTTGAAAAAACAAATATATATATTTATATATATATATATATATATATATATATGTATTATAATATAAATCTCTGCGAAATTATTCTATTAACTTTANTGTGTGTGTGTGTGTGTGTGTGTGTGTGAATGCGCCTTTAAATATATGACAATTTATGAAAATGTTCACATTGTATGTGGTGGTGTGCTATGAAGAATGAAACAACAAAAAACAAAAACAACAACAACAAAAACAACAACAACAAGAACAAGAGATGCACTAGTTACATTGTGTATTTGTTATAAATTCAAAACTGTGTGCATACATGCATATATTTGCGTTTAAGTGCAGACACAAAAATAGCAGGAAACGAATGTTTAGTCGCAGCCATAGCGTTTTGGATAATACCGTTAAAGCTTTTATGAGTATTTAGTTAGGCAACATTGTGAGATCTCTTTATAGGCCAGTCTCGGAATGAAACAGTTTCAGAAGCGGTTTTTTCCTTATAGACTCACAAACACACTACTAATAAAAACAACACAAGTTTATCGCCTTATTTTGCGATAAATAAAAAGCGCAGCAATTAACCTAAAATAGCACTGTAGAGGCGTTTCTACAATTTATGCCTATTTGTTGTTGCCAGCATTGTGTGTATACGTAATTGCAATAATACGGAGGACAGATGGACATATCATGGGCAAAGCTGTATGCATTTAATCATTAGAGACCACCTGCTGCAAACAGTTACTGCCGGCACGCCCGGTACGCTTTTTAGCATTTTCCGTTCAATGACGCATCAAGTACAAAGCAAACGTGTCTCTTATTAATCAGATCATCTTGCACTAGAAACTGACGGCTTTCGTAATCGTTTCTCTTTTTGTGTCTGCATTTGTAATAAGTGTACGTTGCGTGTCGTAGTTTTCTTTCTTTCTGGTTCCCATTGCAGCTAAGCGCTACAATAAATAGATTTTCATTTTCTGTCTGTCTGTCTGTCTGTCTGTCTGTGTGTGTGTGTGTGTGTGTGTGTATGCGTCTTGCATATTTAACAGTTTTGGTTGCCCCCTCTTTGAAGGTCGTTGCTAGATAGTCTGTTTTCTTTTTTTCGTTTGCGATTGCACGCCAGTAAAATTTAATTAATTCGATAATTAACTAAAGTCTTTTAAGCAAAGAGAGAAAAACATTCAAGGGCTTAAGTATTCTAAGAGCAAGTTAGCTAAGCGAAGATGTTTTTTTTTTTTTTGATTCCTGTAATGAGTAACTTTTTTTTTAATGCATTTAAAGGTAAGGCCATAACATCAATCATATCTCTCAGCAGTCACGAGGGAATCCCCTTAAACATATTACCCTTAATTAGTGTAATTATGAAATTTTTGTGAAATGAATATTTTTTGAATTGTTTTTGGCCATAAGGCTAAAGACCAAGATATGTGTTGTGGCATTGTGTGATCTCTCAATAGTCACAAGGGAAAATAATGTCTAATCTCGATATAGTCGTTGGTTTGATTTCGATATTTAGAACGAATTGTGATTATAAGAAAAACCTCCGTTACCAGTTTTGCTATAAAACAGAGTTGTTAAGTCCTTGTAAAGCATCCAAGTGCAGAGTTGTTAAGTCCTTGTAAAGCATCCAAAAACAAGTGCTTTGTCCCCTATGATGTCCCAGTGCGTGTTGCCCGGAATACGGCTAAAGGTCTTAAAGAATTGTTGTGAAAACTTTCTTTAAAGATTCTTCTTACTTTGATCGAATTGAAGCCGAATAATTGTGTTGTCGTGACAAATGAGATCAGATCCATGGTAGTGACTATCAGCCGTAATTGAAAATTTATAAACTTAGTCTCAAAATTTTCGAAAATTTTAGAAAAGCTATCGAAATAACTATAGATTTTCTCTAAAGCCAATTAGTTAGCTGCTCACGTGACGCCCTCTACTATATAAGTTATACATTTTTGGGGATCTTCTCAAATGTGCACCTCATGTGCAGTTAGCTGCTCATGTGACGGCCGTTAAATTTTTGGGGATTTTCTAAAATGTGCACCTAATGTGCATAAATCAATCTAATGATTTAGCTCTTCTTCTTGACATTTTGAATGTGACCCGTCATTATTAACCGTTTATTTTTATTTTGTCACAAGAAAAAAAAAAAAAGTGCGACATCATATTCTTCTCATATGAGAAAGTCAGTCTTTAAGACTTTACTATAGTACAAGCAAGAGAAGTGAAATAAATACCGATTTGAAGCTTTGTTCAAAAAGGGTGTTAGAACAACGTCTAAACGATAGAGCTGCCAACTCGACAATCTTCAGGATGATCAGTTACAAGGTGAACATATGGAAAGCAAAGCTTCCAAAGGTCTGCCTTCTATCTACAACATTTTTAACATATGCTGAATGTTTTCAAATTCTTTTCCCATAGTTTTCAGTCATTACCTCACCAACTATTCGGCAAAGATGATGATAAAATATACGAGAAAATGCGAGAAGAATTCTCGAGTTCTCACATGCATGCATAGCAAATGAATCCACGAAAGATTTTCAAGCCTTCTTCCACTAACAACATTGCAATCGAGTGTGTTAGGTTGGGTTGTTACGGTTATTAGCAAAAGCATATTAGCATCCTTCTCCTATATCAAACATATATATCGGGCGTATGTGAACGCAGGAATATGAATGTATGTCTGCATATGTTTAAAAGCTCCCGTAGATGACTTTGCCGGTAGCGATTGTCATATTTTCTTGGCATTGCCGCTATTATTCTCTGCTCAGTTGTCCTTTATTTAATTGCATGAAGACATTAAAATACACAACGTGACGCACAGCATTACATCGCACTACATCGCATCGGTTCATATCATTTCAAACATTCAAATTGCTTACACACACACACACACACACACACACGCACCCTTATACCCCCTCCCCCATCCCTCTCACGTACGAATAGAAGAAATAAAAAGTCATTTTCACATTTGACTTCTTTGAGGCGGCATGGCAGGGTTATGTTAAATTGCAATGAAGTGAAAGAAAATAAGCGAACAAAAATGCTTTTTTTTAAACACATTTTTACAGAGAAGCATTCATTGTTTATTCATATTTTCCTTTTTTTTTGAATGATTGCGTTCATAAGAGCACGATAATATTGTTGTTAT
>KK502483.1:604127-614294 GCA_000688735.1 Glossina austeni | reverse complement strand
GGAAGTTATAGAAATTTTTTAAACAAAAAAAAAAAGATTTTTAATAATTGGCAGGACTTTCGCTTACTTGCAATTTTCTATGCTAGACAGCGAAAGCAAGAGCGTAAACACACAAAAAAAAAAAAGGTGCATTCAGTTTGAACCTGGCATAGATCTTATGTAAGTACGTAGACTATTCATGTGCAAAAAAAAACAAGAAGGAAGGATCGTACATTGCGCATATTTTATTCGTTACTGAGATCACTGTGAAAAAAAAAAAAAAAACAAAGCCCAGATCACATATTACGCTACTATATTTTATTCTCCTCATTATTCATTATTGTCATCTAATATGGATACGACTTTACTTTTCTTTAATCTAAAAAAATAAATAACGAAATAAGAGGTCGAATAAAAGGCGAAATCAAATCGAAAGATATATAAGTGGACGAATGTGTCTCGTATGTTTCTTGACTGCCTACTTTATTAGTTTAACTAATAATGTCTACGAATGAAATCTGAAATTGTCTGTTCAAGACGATTCTCTTTGGGATATGCTCGAACTTTCCACGAAGTCGTCATAAAAATATCCAAAAATGAATATTAATATCAGCTATAGAACATATATATTTCGGAAGAAGAGCTTTATGTAACGATTGTTTACCAAGTCAAGTGTTTGCCTTAAGATTGAAATCCAGTTAATAGCTTTACTCTATTTAATTAGAAATCGTATTTAATAGGATTTAATAGGAAATCGCTAAAGGGATTTTCGACCATTTCTCCTTCGAAGAAGATTGCTTTTCATCGACGTATCATCAATCTTCACTTCTTCATTTCACTTCTAATGCGAACAAACACATTATTACACACAGTACATGAATTATCTTTATCGATAATAAATACTTGTATAGTAAGTGCCCTTACTGGGCACTGGTTAGGAAGTGATATGTCCGATGTTATACGCACAACATTACACTTGCAATAGAGGTTTCTGGACCACCACTAGATAAATCTCTTCTCATTCTTCTACTCGAATCGATTTCAATCGATTTTAATAGATAGCAGGAAAGACTTGCTCAAATCTCATTTTATGACATATAGATGATAAAGTAAATTGAGCGAATGTAAAGATGAAGAGAAGAGAATTGAACGAAACTTTACTTTGAAGAGAAAAACTGAAAGAGTGCATTAACGAGTAAAAGAATTGCAGTATGACCGAGAGAGAAGTATTATTAAAAAAATAAATAATTGAAACATTCCTCCCACGGTCCATGATTTAGTGTGCGAGGATCAAGATCTAAGCCCGAGCCCGAAACACAAAATGCTCCAGCAATGAAAAAGTTTGCGCATATATTTTTGTTGTTTGTCTATCATCATATCAATCATATTTTCTCCCAAAGATATCGTAAAACATAAAAGTGCACGCGTATATATATATATATATGAGTTCTCTCATGTTTTATTGCCGTCCATATTTATTCATTCATACAATTCCTGAATTCAATCAGTTTTACTTGCAAAATTCATGTTTACACTTGTTGTGTGTCTTGTGGACGATCATCGTCGTCATTGTTATTATTATATGTACCGTATATACCGTATGTATGTACCGTATGTTATAGAGTATTAAGCAATGACATTCATTACATTTTTTATGGGTGTTAATTAAACTAAATATATATGTATTAGTATGTGTGCGCAAAAAAAAAAAAAAATAAATTGCAACAATTATTTAATTATTAAAAACTAATAAAATTGAAAAAAAAAAAAAACAAAAAAAAAACAACAAAAAAGAAGAGATGAAAAAGTATAGAAAAATTCGTAAACATAGCGTTTGCGTTTTGCATGTTCGTACTACTAGTATGAGCGTTACACACACACACACGGTTCTCCTAATTGATAAATAACGTGTGATAAGTAGGCTTTTGACATTAAATTAATTTCAATAAAAGTTAAAAAAAAAAACCCACTAGAAAAACTCGTGTTTATATATATATATGGATGTAATAAATGAAAAATTATTAAAATCATTTAAAAAGATTTAACTAAAGTGAAAATTATAAAAATTGAGAAATTTATTTTTTTAAGTAATTGCTTTGAAGTGAGTGTGCCCCGGCCTGTGGTGTGTGTTAATATCACTAAACGGTATTTTCACGGTGTTTCAATTTTTTTATGCATTTTTATGCATAATAAGAAAAATTCACAAAAATCAAAGACAAAGAGATCAATGCTTTGTCTATAGAATTAAGAAATACATACATACATACATACATACATACATATGTTAGGCTCTTGCATTTTCACATGCACATACGGGTGTCAAAGGCATTCATTATATATTGATTGAGCAAATTGCGTCCAATGAAAGAAAATTCCAGAGAATTAAATAAAAGGAAAATTTATTATAAAATAATTGCAGAGATAAGAAAAGTACAACAACAATGTGATGTTGTGATGTTTGTAAAGTAGGTTTGCAGATAATGTTTGTGCAATGTTGTGTGCTGTTAATGATACGTAATTTTTTTGTTTTTTTTTTTTGAAATTTCAATAAAAAACACACACTTGACACTTTACGACTATTTTTAACTTTACACACAATTATGAAAAATTGTACTCGAAAGTAAATAATAATACAACGCAAACAGCAAAAAGTGTTACTTACGTTCAATGTCAACGGGTTAATGTCGAACATTTATGAAAACAACTTATTGTGCATCCAAGACTTCCAAGACTTGCTTCTTATTTATTTATTTATTTATTTTTTTTTTCTTTTCTGCACTCTGCTAAATCATGGATTTATTTATTTACGATTCACTTTTTTGTTTATCTTTTATTCACTTTTTGGCTACTTGGACTTCTTTGTACGTGTTTGGTGTATTAAGTTACTCCGCTACGTTTTCATATTTGAATGACGTCGATGTTTTTTTAGTCCAAAGCTTTTACATTACTTTACACATACATACATACATGTGGAAGTTTCATTCATCCATTTCAAACCAAAGAGTGACAAGGATATGTTCATGTTAGTTGTGAGCTCTAACGAGGAGAGCATTTCATTTACATGTATCTCTATAGAGCAAACATTCCCTGGAAAAATCGTGAACGTTTCAAATGCAACATCTTTTGAAGCAAGCCATTGGATAGCTTAGGGGTAATGTTCGGCAACGCTAGTTTATTAGGCTTTATAGGTGAGAATGAGATAAGTGAAGTGGAGTGAAGTGAAGTGAAGTGAAGTGGAGTGAAGAGAACTTCCGCATTTAGAGGTTTCAATTTAGAAAGCAAATGATCTGCAGCAACAGTAGCGCATTGAACTTTTCCTAACCTGTATACGTCTTCATCATTCTTTGTTAAGTTCCGAACTAATTATCGATATTAAAAAACTCAGAAAATCACTAACCGTTCGCAAGGATCGGTATGAGTAACAGAGCGGTGGGAATCCTGAGTACCAAGTTTGTGTTCGCCTGTTCTAATCTCACTGTAGTAGAGTTTCCTTTGGTCGTAGTTATAGTAGTGAGTGCTCAGTCGGTGAAGGCATAACGGTTACCACTAGGCTACGACCGCTTCCCTATCTCTTACTCTTTGCTCAGCTCTTTCTGACCCTTGGCCTTATTACACGAATGGGGAACAACCCCTGACTGATGGGTCATGTAATAACAAAAAAAAAAGTATTGGGCAGTTTTTCGAAACCTTAAATCTCTCAAATCGTAGTTTACATAATACTTAAAAATTAATCCACTATTGAGTACAGCCTTCATAAATAAAAAGTAGGCATCGAGCCAAAACAAAAAATAAAATCAATTTTATTATGTTTTTAGCTTTTCAGTTTTCTTCTGCATCGAAAGTATTGGGTGATTTGGAAAGAAATTTCGGTTTTCTTAGCCAAAACAAAAGACGATTTCTTTATCAACAATAGTAGAATTCAATCGATTTAAACTCTCAGTGATCTTATGGCTTGTCTTTTATTTTCTCTTAACCGGCTGCCACTGGCCTTTCAGAACGTGATACAAAAGCGCAGAAATCCCAATTTTCGCACTGGCGCGTTCTGTCCACTCATCGCCTCCACACTTATCCACTTATTTTTTTTCTTACTTCAAAAATATTTTTACTTTTTACTTAGCCATAGAAGCAGAGTACGCCGGAAATGCTGCTTTCGAATTTCCGTCCTTTAGTAAGGCATCAAACGCGGAAGCAAACAACAACATTTTCCCTGCACAAGCATAGTGCGTTTTAAATGTGAACTTGTGGGTGTGAAAAAGTGAACTTTGGCAAAAACAAGTAAACGAAATAACTTTCCGAACAACCCAATACTAACCAAATTCATTCAAGTATTTGAACTTTTCATAATACTTTCGCTGATTCATTCCTTTCGTAGATTCGAAGATTGTGTTCTAAAAATCCGAGCATATATTTCAGCTTTACCTTAATTGCATGTACGAGAAAGACGAACAACTTATGTTGTGAAACTTCACAGTGGAATCATGAGTTAGGGTTAAATTTGAAAATTGAAATTTATTTAGAAATGCACGAATACATGGAAGGAGGCCAAAGAGTTGTTTTTTTTTTTTCATATTTATTTCCTTTTCACTTACTTATGGATCTCATACACGGAAGATGCGAAAAACTTTTCCTATTCATTCAATTTTTTATCCGTTACATTTTAGTTCATTGAAATACTTGCAAGATGTCTTCGAAAGCATTAAACTTAACTTATGTCGTTATATTTTACCTGTGCCTACACATTTTATTGGGAACTTTTGCAAATGCTTACAAGGTCGGCTTAGGTCGAGCCGATATCACAGGACCACCGGTGGAAATAAATTTTGTGAGTGGGAAATAGAAATAAAGCAAAAGCCTAACGGTTTAATTATCTTATGAGAATTTAGATGGGCTATGGGAACTTTAAACAAGCGGGCCATGGAATACACACGAGGCAGTACGCACGTGCCTTTGTGACAGAAGATGATAGAAATAATAGGGTGGCTTTTGTTTCGGTGGATGCCGGCATGATGGGATACGGTGTGAAACGTGAGGTAAATTCGACATAAGTTACGATTTCTTCGGTACACACACACACACACATATATATATATATTATGCACATCATGATTTTTAGGTTATTAAACGTTTAGAAGCCCGCTACGGTATCGATGTTTATACGAATGATAATTTAGTTATCAGTGGAACTCATACACATTCAGGTCCAGGTGGATTTCTCATGCATTTGCTATATGACGTATCAATTTTAGGCTTTGTTCCGCAAACATTTGAGGCCATGGCTCACGGAATTTACTTGGTAAGCGATTGCTACCTAAATACCTCCTAAAGTTAGTTTGTGTTTGCGATCAATTACGAAATTAATGAACATAATGAACATAACAAGCAATACCGACAGCGTTTTTTTTATTGTTACTCTTATTGCCTTTTTAAGAGCGTTAAGAGAGCTACTGATAATTTGGTGGAGGGTAAAATTTTCTTGGCTCATACTCTTATATTGAATGCAAATATAAATCGTTCTCCAACTTCCTATTTACGCAATCCTATCGAAGAACGGGCTCAGTATGAACACGATGTTGACAAAATGTTAACGCAGTTACGTTTTGTGGATTTGGAAGAAAATATTTTGGGTGTTTTCAATTGGTATGCGGTGCACGCGACGTCCATGAATAATACGAACACTTTAGTGTCAAGCGATAATGTGGGCTACGCGTCTCTTTTATTGGAAAGAGAATTCAATACGAATAAAGTGCCGGGCAAGGTAATCAGCTAACGTTTAAGGTGGTCTTGCTTTTTTTTTTTTTTTTTTTTTCAATTTTTAACATTTTAGGGTAAATTTGTGGGAGCGTTTTGTTCCTCGAATTTGGGTGATGTTTCACCAAATATTATGGGTCCAAAGTGCTCGCGCTCTGGTAATCCTTGCGATTTGTTAACGTCCAAGTGTCCTCCAAAGGAAGGAGAATGCTTTGCTTCTGGCCCGGGTCAAGATATGTTTGAAAGTACACAAATTATCGGGCAACGTTTGGCGGAAGGAGCTTTGGTAGATTTTTAGCACACCTGTAAGAGTAATTTCTTATCTAATTTAAGAGGTTTTTTAGCGACTCCTCAATTCGGCCGATGAAGAGGACAATGGCAGCCGAGAGGTAACCGGCGATATCAGCTTCATACACCAATTTGTGGATATGCCCAGTTATAATGGGACCGCTTATAATCCCTCGCAACGTAAAATCGATAAAATTCGAGGTTGTCAACCGGCTATGGGGTATAGTTTTGCCGCGGGTACCACTGACGGGCCTGGAGCATTTAATTTCGCTCAAGGCACCGTGACGGAGAATCCCATGTGGAATTTAGTACGCGATTTTATAGTACCACCGACACAAGACGACATAACATGTCATTCCCCAAAGCCCATACTTCTAGCCACCGGCAGAGTAAGTTTCGAACATTTATCCTCTGCTTTTTCCTTATTACGAGCCTAAATCTACCACAGGCCACATTCCCTTATGAATGGCAACCAAAAATTGTCTCAGCACAAATTATTAAAATTGGTGATGTGGTCATTACTGCTGTCCCAGGTGAATTCACTACCATGGCGGGCCGCCGATTGCGTAATAAAGTGGCTGCGGTTGCCTCTGCTATCGATGGCAAAGATGTTGATGTCATTATAGCCGGCCTATCTAATATATATACAAGTTATATTGTGACCCCGGAGGAATATCAGGCACAACGTTATGAAGCGGCTTCCACCATATACGGACCCAATACTTTGCCCATTTATATGGATATATACGAACGTTTAACTAAAGCTTTATTAAGAGGCGAAATAGTTGATTCCGGGCCTTTGCCACCTTATATGAACGATCGTATGCTATCTATGAATACGGGGGTAATTTTCGATGGGCATCCAATCGATAAAGATTTCGGTTATGTTAAACAACAGCCACACAGAGAATACGAAATCAACGATACGGTTAAAGTGACATTTGTTGCCGGCAATCCGCGTAATAATTTATTTCATGGAAAAACTTACCTAACTGTCGAACGTAAAATTAATGAGGAAAGATGGAAGATTGTGCATACAGACGCCAGTTGGGATACAAAGTATACAAGGACTTGCGATTATTTATGTACGTGTGTTATACTAAGAAAAATTATTATTACAGATTCATTTGGGAACGGACTCATTCGATATTTGGCTTTAGCGATGCCCATATACATTGGACGATTGGTGCTAATACTCTACCTGGTCAGTATCGCATACGACATTTTGGCAATTATAAATACATTTTGGGTGGAATTTTTCCATACGAAGGACAAACACAAACGTTTACGATAATCGACGAATAAGCAATTTAATGAAATTGAAAGGATGTTTTTGGACTAGTCACAGACTGTATGCTTTCAGGGTGTTTATAGAATAAAGTGCAATCCTATGTATTGTAAGTAACTCAGAGAAACGAGTTTTAATTAATTAATATTCTTTAAAAGATTTTATTCATTTTGTACATACGCTTTTAATTTCTTGCATTATTTATAAAATATGAAATTTAAGCGATAGAAACAAACATAATTATTGGTATTTAAATAAATTACTTATTTTTAATATAAAGGGCTTTTCTATTATCGAAAATTCAATGTAAAGGAAAGATCGACAATAAGGCGTAAATGTATGTATTTGTTATTGTTGTTGGTGAGTGGAAAAGCTAAAAACAATTTCTGCTTACAATTTTTTGCGTTTAGTTGTAAACGATAAAATAATTTAAAATTACTCGCTGGATTTAGTATAGATCTTGCTTGTAACTGCCTTTCATAGCACAATGGACGAATGCGAACCCCTACATGGGTTGGGGCATTTAGAAAAGCTTAGCGATTTCCATCAAATACTCCATTAATGATTTCTTTCAATATTTGAAATGTGAAACGTTAAATATTCAGCAATAGTACGAAGAAGAAGAAAAAGAGATATAAAGTGCAAGTTGATCAAAAAATAGTTAATAAATTTTAAAAATAGTTTACAAATACAGCCTGTAAGTTTAAATAGACCTATTTTTATATACATAAAAAATAGTTCGTATAGATGAAGCTATCCTTTGCCTTTAACTGACTATTTCCATTGTATTGACTCTACTTCTTATTTTGAAAAGTGCATTCACAATTGTGCTTGAAAGACAGAGCTGTTTAGCACAATTAAATATTTTGGGAGAAAATAATCAAATTTTACCAAGTTACCAATTTTATACACATAAATAATTGAGTAAAAATAATTTGGGTAGTAATCACAGAGCTGAAAGTTAGGCCCACAAGCCAAAAGATAAATTTTTCATACGCGATTACTCCTCTTTTACTTTTTCCAATACGTTATCGGTAAAAGTTTTCCATTTCGATAATGCCTCACAATGGCATTTATTCGCGTTAAAGGTAATCATTATACCCACGAACGAGTGCAAATAAGAAATAACAAAACAAAAGCACTCAACTAAATCACGGACAATACTAAAAACATAAGCTGATGAAGAGCGAGAGAGAGAGAGAGAGAGAGAAAGAGAATAGAATGTTTACAAAACTAAACAAGACTATTTTTAAATAATTTTTAATGTTTGTCTAATAAAAAGAGTGAATGATATCAGCACAATATTATAAATTCTCCTAATGTTATGAATAACAAAACGACAAAAAGAACAGTTAATTTTTTGATTTCGATGAGAGAGAAATTGTTTGGGAATTTGGCAGCATTAGCATTAGGGGATTGCTCGCATTGTTATTGTAAAATTTTATTTTACGCTGAGAGAAGTCTGAAAAAGAGCGAAATCCATAGAGGGAGAGCGGGAGAGAGAGAGAGAGAGATAACATCACTTCTTAACAATTGCTTACATATGAATGAATATAAATCTCAACATTTTCTAGATTTTTTTCAGTCTCGCGCAATTTTTCTCGCGCATTATTAATAAAAGGGAAATGGATCGATTGTTGCGTTGCGGTGTTTATTGATAAACATATGAAAAGAATTAGCAAATTCATTAATTTGTTGTTATGAAAACAAGGAAGCTGTATTAAAAATTACCAAAGTCATCAAAGCAATAATACGCAGAAAAAGTATGATTCGTAAGGAAAATTGTAAGAATCGTTTATTAAAATTTATTGACTTTTACCTTACAAGAGTCAAGTGTAAGCCTTTCGTTTCGTTTATGACGGGAAGTGAAACAGAAAATCAATTCAGATAAATACAAAATTTTTGATTAATTAATAAAATAATAGGCGGGGATATATTTATATATATGTATATATATTGTCTTGAAATTAGTTAGTGTCATGGTGCGATCAAAAATTTATACAAACGTCTTCATTGTTTACATTTTTGAAGAGTAAGTAAGGGTGCATTCGAGAACAGAAAGCGTAAGACAAGCAGCAAACAATACGAGGCGTGCGTTGCACTTAATTCATTGACGTCAAATAAAAAAAAAAAGAAAAAAGCGCAGTGAGTATATGAAAAATTGTCTTCGTTTAATAAAATTAGTTGTCGTTATAGTTTTACATTAAACATAAAACTTCGTTGAAATGGGCTTTTTTTTTTTTTTTTTCTTGCGTCCTAAAGCGATCTATACGATTTTGATAAGAAAGCCGGCAAATTTGTCTTTGTGTGTTCATACATTTGAGAATGTGAGTACGTGATTGTTTTATTGATAAATGTAAATAGGTCAACAATATAGAAAATTCCAGAACTTTAAAGACTATGCATGTTCCACTTTAATAAATCTTTAAAGATAAGTGACAGACGGATAATCTTTTCTAATTTTTGTTAAAGTAAAAGACTCGTAGGGTTTTTCATCAACTTGGAAAGAAAAACATATAGAAACACAAATACATATATATATATATATATATATTGTTTTGGTATTGCACAGAAATATTGCATTTAAGTTTGAAGATTTTCCTCATCTCCGGCCAACATTAGCAAAGCAAATACTTTAGTGTAGGCAGGAAAGTGTCGCTTCTTTCAAAATTTTGATCGCTTATACAGTTCAATGAACTTTTATCAAATGCTTAGATGGAGCATTAGTATGGGCTGATGTACATATGTGCATTTCTTTATCTTTAATCTTTTTTATTCCTAACACAGTACAGGCGGACATTACGAGTAACATACGCTCTCAATAAATTTGTTTGCAACATAATTATTTACAAGGAATTCTTATT
>KK502483.1:558034-589499 GCA_000688735.1 Glossina austeni | reverse complement strand
AGTTATATTTAAATATAACTAGCAACGACACAAACCGTTTTTTTTTTTTACAGAGCTCTGTTAAGTGTAAAAATACCGACTTTACAAATATTAATTAATTTACATAAATAAATGTTTTGTTTATTATATTTTGTAAAAAAAATTAAAAATTAATTAATTTACATAAATAAATGTTTTGTTTATTATATTTTGTAAAAAAAATTAAAAATTAATTAATTTACATAAATAAATGTTTTGTTTATTATATTTTGTAAAAAAAATTTCCAAAAGTTGTATTTTAACTGAATTTTGACTTAAATCCCTCCGAGACTTCGTTTTCTAGATTTCTATTAAGAGCTTTGTAACAAAAGTGTTGGTTTGTGTCTTTGCTACTTCTATTTAAATATAGCTTCACATCCTTCAATGGAGAATATGTGTTTATATGGCAAAAATGTACAACTTTTGATATTTTGTGATGAAAATTGGTTTGCAAGAGTAATTTGATATAAAATTTGGATTAAATAGGTTTTTTACTTAGACCCAGCAAAGCAAACTCTTCTATGGCGACACTAGGTCTTCACTTACAGCTTTTTCGAAGTGTAAATTACTAAAATCTTTCACAAGAAAATCGAGTTTGCTAAATTTAGAGCACTTAGGTGATGTGTCAGGGCTTTCATGAAAATAATGCTTTCATATAAAAACAACGAATAACTTTTAACTTTGTCTTGTCACAAAAATGAATGAATGAATGCCTTTATTAGGCAAAGTGGTGTAGGGTGTATAATAAATAGACTATGGTGTTCTTACTTGAACAGATGAACAGAACTACAGATGAACTTGTGATAAAGGATAGAAATTTATGGGCTCTAATCCCCAAATTATCTATTTATTCAATGTGAACATGTAATCGCTTTCCAGAGGTTGTCATATGTCATCACTAAAGTGAATTTAAAAATATAACTTTATTTGCCAGAGAGTTATTTATTAAAATACTTCGTAGCTTCCTAATAATCCAAGTTTGTATTTCCATTCCACACATCCATTATTCAATGTGTGTGTAACCACAAGTACAAATGTAAGAACAATTTTATTTTGCAAAAGAATTCATTTACAGAATAAAATGAAAACCGAGAAATGTTAAATAAATTTCGAATGAAAGAAAAGCAAACATACCGATGTTATTATTTTAATCCAAGATTACAATTTTAAATAAAGTTTCAAAGAGATTTCTACACTTCCTGTCCTTGTAACGTCCAATCTTCTAATATTTACACCCATTTATTCTTTAGATAAGTAAGTAAGAGAGACGAGACTTTATTGATTTATTCATTTCTTTCGAAATTCTTTACAAAATACATTTCATACAGAATGCTTTACATAGGAATTTAATTCTTTACTTAGCTAACACACTGGAGTTGGAGATAACTATTTATTTTATATGAAAAGTATTGGGACTACATATAAAACAAACCCAATTGCAATAAATCGGCGTACACTAGACTTGTCTCTTCTTTCTCTTATATGGTCAAGAAATATGGTTCGAAAATCCTTTATATATAAGCTAAGATATCCTTTCCCTTTCCCTTTCCCTTTCCTTTGTATTAAGCTAAGATAGTCAACCGATTTAATCATTTGCTGCTATCTCAAATACCGCGAGCTTAGCGTTGCGAACACTTGAGTGGGAAAGTGAAATATTTGTACTCCTTACGTGGATGGCTACAAGAGCATTTTAAAGATGAGCTTGATCCGCCAATCTCCACAGGATTCTAAATCGATTCAAGTTTGTCTGTCTGTACGTACGTCCTCTTATCTGCGTTTTGCTGTTAGAATGCTCACGAGCACAAAAATTTGAGAAAGTTAAGACCTCACAAAGATTCCTCCCTTACAACGCCGCACAACCAACCGTACATTTCAAACTTGAATAAAGAGCTCATAGGAGATGTGAATATTATGTGTACATAGAACGCTTTAATGAAAAAAGACTTGGGCAGAGCTAAGGTGAACAAAGGATTTTAGTGTTTATGGTGCTTATAAAAAAGAGTTTTTAATACAAAACTTGACACAAGTATTTATGAAGGCTAAGCTAAGGCTAAGGCTAATTAACACGTCCACATTTTAGTAGGTGGGGATAGCAAAGCCTCATCTTAAAGTGCGTACACATTTTTCAACAGTTTCAAAAAGATCATATTATTAACCGTTCACGTTACCATTTTAAGCAAATCTACATATTTTCTTATGAGTCACCTACACTCTTATGTATGTATATATTTATGTATACATGTATGTAATATTATCCTGGAATGATTATTTAGCGCTTCGTTATTTGAGTATTTAAAAAAAAGTACTGAAAATTTTGTTCCTTCCGGATGTGTGCAAACGGATCGCAATAACAGGAGATTGTCTATAACTTTTGTATTAAAAGCCAAGAACGCGCAAAAGATAAATAAATGTGATAAACTTGAGGAGTACAAGAGCAACTAACTTGAATTTATTTATTTCATCTCTTTATACCTTTGTTTTGTGCAGTCGTCCCTAACAGCTGTTATTTACTTCTCGATACAAAATATTTCCTGCCTTTCCATGTCCAATTGCACATAAGGATGCGTGAAACACATATAGAGGTAGACAAGACAAGAATATGCTAATATAAAATATTAGGTCTTACAATTCTATATCTATTTTGTCGGTTAATGGTGGCTCGTGCTATAGAGAGAGGGAGAGGAAAGTAGAGGAAAAATTGTCGATCATCATATGATCGTTCGACCGGCATATTTTAATATCTCTACAGACATTCGTTTCATTTAAAAGATTTCATTGTTGTTGCTAACATTGTCTTCTTTTTGTTTTTTTTTCTTTTTTTTTTTTTTTATATATGTTATGCAGAAAAGATGAGGCTTGCATCGAAGCATCTGTTTGACAAGAAATATAATAAATTTTTTTTCCCTTGACATGTACTGAGTGAAATAATGCTTGAGGTTGTGAGCATTGCTCTACTTTATGCTGACAGAATAAAAACTTGCAGAAATTAATTTTCTTACTCAGCTTTTTCAAACTTGCAATTCTCGCAATTTTAAATATTAATAGAATTTCTATTTAATTCTTTAAGATCAATGCAATGATCCAGATACCAGAGATAAATGGAATTTTTATTTTTAATCACATTGAAAAATGGATAAAGATTCGTTTGGAGGAGGGAAATTTTGATAGATCATAAAAAAGAGATTAAAGAAAAATGCTCAACATTGAACGAATCCATATAGTCCTGAGTACACTGAGGCACGCAAGAACCGTCACAGCCGAGTCAGGGTTCACGGGCTCAAATCTCAAGTGGGCTTTTCTTAGACCGTAGCTATAGCGGCCGCTCAATCGGTCAAGGCATAACACTTATCGTTCGGCCACAGGCCCATTAAGCACCGGTCACCGCTTCTCTATTTTTTTTCTCTTTTCTATCTTCTTTCTGACAGAATACAGAGTTGCATGCTACTCACCAAACTAATCCAAATATATAAGAATCGTATTTTGTATATTTCTTGAAGCGCAAAGCTTATCCCTCAACANCTCACCAAACTAATCCAAATATATAAGAATCGTATTTTGTATATTTCTTGAAGCGCAAAGCTTATCCCTCAACATTGAACGAATCCATATAGTCCTGAGTACACTGAGGCACGTAAGAACCGCCAGAGCCGAGTCAGGGTTCACGGGCTCAAATCTCAAGTGGGCTTTTCTTTGACCGTAGCTATAGCGACCGCTCAATCGGTCAAGGCATAACACTTATCGTTCGGCCACGGGCCCACTAAGCACCGGTCACCGCCTCTCTATTTTTTTCTCTTTTCTATCTTCTTTATGAGAGAATACAGAGTTGCATGCTACTCACCAAACTAATCCAAATATATAAGAATCGTATTTTTTATATTTCTTGAAGCGCAAAGCTTATCCCTCTTCACGATTGATGTGAAAACGGTACACACGAAAACATACACGTTCCACTAAATACGTTGACGTTTCTTTGAAATCGGTGAGTGCTTAATAAAACACACTTTTTTCTTTGTCAATTAATTGATTCTTGGGGAGTTCTTGGGGAGTTCTTGGGGAGTTCTTGGGAAGTTCTTGGGGAGTTCTTGTTTGGATAAAGTTTTCATTCTTACAGATTAAATTTTGTTTGTATTTTTTAAATACATGTTCAAAATAACTCTCATATTAAAAAAATAACAAATTCACGTACATTTCTTAAAGTTAAAAGATCTGTCAACTTACACTACACGAAAGTAATTAAAACGAAATACTAAACATTTTTTTAATTTATATTAATTTTTATTTGCTTATGACTTAAATTCACTTTTAAAACGCAATATATTCGTTCTAATGGCTTATAAATGTTAAAAGAAGTAACTTTTTTTACCAATGTTCGATATCGAAAGCAAAGGAGAAAAGTAACGGTCGAAATTTATAAACACCCTTACCCTTAACAAATATGAAGACAAAAAAAAAAAAAAAAACATATGTTTGTATTACTATACATAAGATAAAGGTATGTATAAAAATTATATAAAAATTTTGAAGGAAAGCCGGCTGCGTTCGAAATTATTAAAAACGCACATAATTTTCAACCCCAGCGCTGCAACAACACTTTCAAGGTACAAAAAATATTATATACGAGTCAACGACTTAGACAGCAATACAACAGCAACACAAGAGAGGAGAGCAGAGAAATAGTATTTAAGCTACCAGCAGGAGCAGATGTTTTTCTAAGCGGAACGCGCCAATCTTGCTGCCACGTATTACATATGAATGTGTATATGAATGTAGTACGTACTACGTAGAGGGGAGTGCGAGCTCAGCTTATACTTAATTCTTTATTATTATACATGAATGAGTTCTTCGTTTTCATTTTTTTTTTTTTTTTTTTTTTTTTGACGACGTTACGCCTTACGTTTTTGGCAAAAAATTAAAATTTCATTTTTTTTTTTTTTTTTTTTTCATTTCGCTAACGCTACTCTTTGTGACGGAAGTAGACGAGGATATGATCGCATCTTTGTTGGCTGAATTGTAGTAAAACAGAAACAGTCGTTAAGTTTAGTTCGTGGCGAAAGGCCGTTGTCGGGAAACAGATCATAAATGAGGAAGAAATTATTATAGAAAAAAAAAAAAAAAAAAAACAACAAAAATTATGTCTAAACATAACTATACCAACCCGGCTTTTTGCCAAAGTAGTGAATTTTATCCTGTACCGTCAGCGAAGCGTAACGATAATATTGAAGAAATTTATAATCGCAGCTTGCTATCAAATTATACTCCAAAGGCAAGTAAGGCTCTACCCGATTCCTGCGATGCTCCCTCACGCATTCAACGAAGCATGTCCACACGCTCGATGCTTAGGCAGAAAGCAGTTTCGTTCAACAATCCACTGCAACGCGAGCAACAACAACAACAACAACAACAACAACAACAACGAGGTCTAACACAAACATCTAGACTCGTTTCGGACGGTACAGTTTCATCGTTTGACACTCGCAGCGGTTCGGGTCGTTATGCAATTGTTCCAGTTGAGGAATTACCCGCGTACAACAAAAAGAGTTACACGATTATTTCGGATCCCAATAATCTTGACTCTTATCGTCTGGATCGACATTACGCCAAATCTCATAATAATTTAGAAAATTTGAAATCTCCGACACTAGACAATCCCGAAGAGTGTGAGCCACATTCTTTTCACGAAGACCCGAGAGCATATCTCTTTACCAGTTCACAAATCGGGGTCGAAACATCGACTTTGTCAAAAAAATCTCGGATTTTCTTGCAGAATCGCCAACCGTCACAAACTCCTATTCCTCCTCCTCCTATTAATCCTTCAAATATCAAACATGCCTTTTCGAGTGATTTTAGTAGCAAAAGCTTTATGTTGGTGGATAAGAATAGCAATCAACGTTATCAGATGGTGCCGACCGCCGAAAATGAGGAATTGGTTGACGATAATCATGAAGTTATACAAATGCATAATGGCAAAGCTCATCGCTATGCCGTCATTCCCACCGAAGATACTGATAACGACGACGACGAGTACGACATCTCACAAGATCCGGAAAATAATACTGAAGAGGAAACTTGTCTAAGTACTACCGACTTGAATAAAAGTCGTCAATGTGCTACTTTGAGTGGTGAAACGAATCGTTCGCCAATTTGTACCTCAACACCACAAAAAGTATTTTCTGGGGCGAATCATAACTCTTTTCCGAACACTCCAATGAAAAATCTGGCGGCGACTAAAATGTTACAAGAAATTCTCTCAACACCTCCACGTAATGCAATCGTGCAAAGAAGCTTTCGTTCGCAACCGAACACACCTCGCACTAATCTTATTTGGAGTTCGCAGAGAGACTTAAATGCTCCTCATCCCGATACTCCGCGTAAAAATTCGCAATTATCACCTCAAAGATTGTATTACGAAAGTGTAAAACCTATGGTTATGACGCAAACATTAAAACAAAATGAACGCGATCGCACGATGGCCGTGATACAACCACGTCTGGCCACTTGTCGACAAACTCAGTCACACGTCGAAGAAGAAGAAATCTCGAGCAGTATGCAAGCGAAATCTTTTGATAACAGTTTGTATCCCCAAAAGATCGCCAATGCCACCGTCACTTTGGCCATAGTTTCGTTAATGCTAGTCTTGGGTAGTTCCATGAACTTAGGTCTTATCGTCTATATGATAGCTCGTGTAAGTTGTGAAATGTATGAAGTCTGCTTGAAAATTCATTATTCACTTATATATATATTATCGGTTTGCTTTCATTTACAGTTGGGGAAATCGTTTTATCTTCAATTCGGTTTGATGGCTGCTTTTTGCGGCTTTGGTTTGGGATTTTTGGGATTTCGTTCACGTCATTGCGAATGGTTACCTAATCGTAGTTATATCTCTGGCTATGTTCTCTTAACCATATTTTGTTTGCTTAAGTGTTGCGCTCTCTTAGTGATCTTGGTATTGGATCCTTATCCTGGTTTACCGTTGCATGACGTAACAACTGGCGTTATTTTAGCCTTATCCACCTTTAGCATGTTTTTCATAGGCTTGGGCGTGATTGGCAGTTTATGGTGTTATCGTCCGCCTCCAGATAATCGTGTTAATATAGTTTAATTAGTCTTTACGTTTACATTTCTAGTTATCTGTACTTTTGTTTTGAACATCATTTCATACGTATAACAGCTAAAATACCAAAAAACAACAGCAAAAGCAAAAGCAAAAAAAAAAAAACAAACAAAGAATAAGCCAATCAAGTTAACTGCGTACACATATCGCTTGAAATTTGGCATTACGTTCACGCTCGCAAAATTTTGCAAATCAATAGCGCTTTGTTACCCCGAAAAAATTATTATTGTTTAACGTACTTTACTGTTACTTTAGTTAATAAAAAAAAAAAGGATATTGTAAGGGAGTGGAATTAATTTCTGCAGATTTTTAGTCAAATTTATGTAAAAAAAACTAAAAAGAAAAGCTATTACCCAAGAATCATTCCTCGCAGGGGAGCATCTTTCTGAGCAGCGTATGCTGTCCGTTTCAAAAAAGGGAACAGTATGTGATTGGCTGGAGAATGTGTGAATAAGAAAGAGGAAGAAAGGTTTTTTCCGATCAGGTCGTGCTAGAAGATTATCCCACAACATCTTCTAGCCATCAACATCTTCTAGTCGCCTTTTTGTCGAATTGGTAGGCATGAGTAGCTGAGTAGGTAAAAATTGCGACCAATATTCAATTCAGGCCAATGTTCAAATTTCAAGTGCTGCAGGGTTCACTTTGGTCGTGATTATGATGAGTGGTGCAGTCACACCCACCGATTGGCCACCAATCCACAACTTGGCTGAAGCCATAAATTTCCTATTCCCTTCTCTTCCCATATTTCCTTCTGACCGTGAATAGCGAACATCCCCTAAAATGCTTTTACACTTCAAGTGATGATTCCGTTGAACAGCTCATAACACGCTGTACCCACTAAGTTTGGGCGTCATGGATACTCGGCTTTAACGCCTATATTGACTGGTCGCCTAGCTTGCACAATAATTCTCTTCACTATGTATTTTCATTGCCATTTCACGACGTTTACCACTCATCACCATACAGTAGCTTTAACTTGGAGAAGTTATGCCTACGTTTAGTGTTCCTTGCTAGATTTGATCAAAGCTCTAAACAATTATTTTGTGCATACCTCGCTGAAATAACTGGATCATCTTGGTGCCTAAAGTTGAAAGATAACGGGTGCGTTTAAGGCCTTATAAGTATTAGTTAGGTTCCCTCTTGATCAGCAGAATCAGCAGAAATTAACTGAAGCTGTTAATAAAAATTTGTTAAGTAAATTTTTTTTATTAATTTAAAATATAAGATTATAATAATGTATGTAAAAATGTCAAAATTTCCTTAAATAAAGTGCGCACAAGCAAAAGTTTTTTTTTTTTAGTTTTAATTTATTATTTATTAATTTTCGTTTTCTTTATGACCGACGTCTGTGTAGACTCTATTTTTTAAGTATTTGTTTTTTTCATTTTTTTTCATTTTTTTTTTTCATTTTAGTAAAATGCAAGAATACCAAAGAGAACATGATGAGGCGGCGGCAGATATATCTGTATATGTATCAAATCCTATAAATGCTTATTTGTTAACAAAACGTTTAACCACCGATTGGAGGCAAGTAGAAAATCTCATGGCGCACGATGTTGGCATAGGTAACTATATACTCTATATAAGTGAAGCAGTCCGCACATAATTTATTTAATAAAGTGTCGCACTTAGATTTCTTAGATAACATAACAAATTATCGCAACGTACTGAAATTTCCTTCAGATGAGGATTTAAATGGTGCGGCGGTTGCATTAATGCGTTTACAGGACACATACAATTTGGACACGTCTAGTGTAGCTCGGGGTGAATTGAATGGCATACAATACAGGTACTAAGGCAACGATTACTTATTCTCTCAACTCAATTTTATGAAGCACTAAACTGAATATGGAAATTCTCGTCTTGTTGTTGTTGCAGTACTGAAATGTCTTCAGATGACTGTTTTGAATTGGGTCGACAATCTTATGTAAATCATGATTACTATCATACGGTATTATGGATGAAAGAGGCCATGTCACGTATGACAGAGGAGCCCAATAATAGAACGCAATCATTTACTAAAGCTGATGTTTTAGAATATTTAGCATTTTCCACCTACAAACAAGGTAAGGACAGTGAGACATTTTTAATTTATATAATTATTTTCTTATAATCGTGCGTTTAACAAAATCGAACATTTCAAGACGAATAAATGTTATCGTTACGTTATGCTTTCCTTAAGGACAAAATGCTTATTAAACTGCTTATGTCTACGTATTTGCTAATTGGAACTTTAAACATTTTCTAAATGTTTTGTGATGGTTGGGTAAATTTCATTAACTGGTTTTGAGAAAAAAAAAAAAAAAAAAAAAACCTTAAAAAATAAATCTACAAATGGCAATTTTTGTTACGTTTGGTTGGTGAAGATGCAGTTCAGGGGTATAAGTGTGCACTAATACCCAAAAATGACGTGAAACTAACACATTAAAAAGTAAAAGCTTACGAAACTGCTGCTGCTAACAGCACAGAGCACCTGGGAAATTTAAAACTGCATGTGCACTTGAGGGCAGAAAGTCAAATACATAATCTTTTTTTTTTATTATTTTTGTATTCTCTCTTCTTCATTACTCTGCTTTATTATTATTATTCACATATATGTAAATATTTGTAGTTTGAAAAGTTTTTCGGATTTAAGTTTAGTCTTTTTTGCACAAAATCAGATCAAAACTGGACTTTCCTTTAGAGAATTTGTAATGTTTCCTTTTATATCCATCACGGAAGGATGGACGTATATATGTGTATAGTATTTAACTTACATTTCCGAAGCCCAGATTGTGGTTTAGTTTAACTTTATAATATTTTTTTTTTTGGTTTGCAAACAAAATAAAAATATTATTATATTTTCATCTTTTCATTGAGACGAATAGGAAAGTAATACACTTTGTGGAAGCATCTCAGGTCAACATTATAATAATTGTCGAACATTTTTTTTTCGGTTTGCAAACAAAATAAAAATATTATTATATTTTCATCCTTTCATTGAGAGGAATAGGAAACTAATACACTTTGTGGGGAGGTCAACATTATAACAATTGTCGAACAATTGTTTCGCTAGTCGCGCATATTTCATTTTGTTGACGAGGACCACTCTCGCATTAGATATGCAGATGGCCATGAGAAATATTTGCACCGAAATTTACTACGAATTTTAATTTACAGTCAAGCCTTTGTATCAATCTTTAGCTCAATATCCCAAATAGGATTAAGTCGCGGTTTTAAACGGTTTTTAAAGACAGGGAAGGCAAACAAGTTTGAAGACAAACGTTCCCTTGTTTGCAAGTTTGAAGACAAACGTTCCCTGTCTGCAGACATCCATCATCGACTCGATATATGCCCCAAATTTGAATAACCTTTTAACAGCAGGTGTACATAGTCCGTATATCTATTTGTGGAGAAATCTGGCGTATCCCCATTCGTGGGGACGACCAAATGGTATGCTTGACTTCATTTAAACCTGTAAAAGATAAAGGTGAAGGAAATGATGAATGTTCCCCTGTAATGAATCCCCTTGAGGTTATAATGTGTGTGGCGCGGACTTACGCCTATATAAAGCTTATAATTCTCAATTTATGCGGTATATAATATAATCATATTTGTTCACTTTCTCACTTGTTCGATATCAAGTTTATTTGTGTCGCGAGAATCTCTTTCTTTTCTTACTAAATCGCAACAATTACTTTATCCATACAAAAAATATTTACAAAAAATATTTACAACATCAGTTTAGCTTTTGCTCCCGTGTATTAGCTAAACTGCGATAATCTTATTCAATATATTTAGGAGCCGATGGTTCCATACTAATATTGTCGTTAGATGGCTTTGCGGTGAAATGCCGTTCATCTGAAGGCAGGATATCGGCGCTCTGCTTTCTCAAGTTCATTGCGTAGCGACTGAACGTGTACTCATGATCGTCTAGGTCATTGTTGGCTACCTCCTTCTTACCATTTGCTGTGTTATGATTATGCTTATGCTTCACTAATTCATAAGCACAGTCATAAAGGAAAGTGTATTGGGTTAAAGTTTGAACCATTTTCATGCGTTGAAAACGTAATTTTTTAACAGTTTCGTAAATATTGATTTTCGATTCGTTTTTCAGGCGTTGCATTATGATATCGAGGCCAATGTAAGTTCCAGTTCGTCCCACACCGGCACTGCAGTGTACGACAATTGGTGAATAGCTTGGTTTTTTTTCGCTCTTGACTTTGCGTACAAAATTAATTAAATACATCGGATCGGTTGGACAACCGTGATCGGGCCATTTTTTAAAATAGAAATGTACAACTTTTTGTTTTAAACCAAAAGTTTCATGAGTAACCGATAATTCGGTGCGATCGTATATATCGAAGGATTCCTTCTTTTTGATTACCACATTAATGCCTTTGAATTTAAAAGGAAAGTATTCATGACATTTAACCTAAAACGAAATCGAATTTTAAAATGCAAAGGACTAAGCAATTGACGTATTATTCGTTATACCACATCTCCTTCTCGAAATTGAGTGACCATCACTATTATGCGTACGTTATGTTGCAAAACCATACGCCAAAAATCTTTAATGCTTTCCGATTTTGGACCCTGCGTTGCTATATATTCCTTTCGTCTCCTATAGCCCTAAAAATATTTTTGATATTTAAAAAGTCATTAACAACGTTTCTTATAACTTCGGCATTATATGCGTAACCGACTTACATCTATAAAAGAAGCATTTATATAATCCGATCCATCCGCATCAATATCTAAGATAACGCGATT
Source organism: Glossina austeni (assembly GCA_000688735.1). Lineage (NCBI taxonomy): Eukaryota > Metazoa > Arthropoda > Insecta > Diptera > Glossinidae > Glossina > Glossina austeni. Next base: position 577,618 of record KK502483.1, on the reverse strand, counting down.
TTTATCGTCTGAAAGCCGGATTAATTAAGTGGTTGAACTCATCGGTGAACTCATTAAATATTTATTTTTACTTACATGGAAAAATGTCAGCGTAACGATTTTTATTACCACCGATCTCTGAAGCGGAATAGCTTAAATCTATAGCTACGGCGGTCAGTTCTTTAAATTCTCTTGCCAGCTTATCGGCCTTCGATATTTCGCGATAATAAATTGCGAAATTTTTCTCTACCACATCACCGACTGAGTCCTCTAAGCCATGACAAGATTCCCTCTGCCTTTAATTTAAAAACCACATGGAGATATATTGATAGACACATTGTGATAAACTTAACCTGCTGAGCTCTTTTACCATTTTATACGTTTAGTAATCCAATAATAAATGAGACCCGCTATTAAAGCTAGGATTAAACAAGAAGACACGCTTACTAAGATGATAACTAATTCGATAAGCGCCTCTGTCCGAAATGACAGTACACCTACATCGTTATAACCGGATTTGGTGAAGAGGCGCACAACTAAATTATATTCCGTATCTGTAAAACGTTATAGAGAAATAATATGAAAAATTGGACAGCAATATAATCATTGTGTAGCATTACCTGGTCTAAGTGGTCCGTTGCAATATTTTTTGGAAGAATTTTCGCAATTTTCAAGACCGATAACAAACTCTACCATGTCTGCGGAGCGATATTGGTTTACGTTCGGTTCCCAACGTAACGGTGTAGTTTGGTATTGTGCGATACATGCACTGTTTTGGTCACCGTGTGCCTCACTCCATGAAGGAATGTCCGGCCATTCTTCAATAGTATTCATTGCTGCACACTTTAATTCGGGTCCCTCATCACAGTCCTAAGGAATTTATAAGCGAAATGAAAAGGCATCTCAATAAACGTGAACTCAAAATGAAAAGTACTTTCTGCGACAGAAGCAAAGCTACGTAAATTATTGTTCCAAGATTGTCATTTAAAATATCGGTTGGAAGTTTTACGCCCACACTTTTTGCTGGATGATTACCGGAATTGGCTTCAATACGAGATTTTGCAATTACCTCGTCATTTAAACGTTGCGGTACTGAAATCAAAAAATTTATTTATATGCGTTCGCATTAAGTAGAAGTAGAAAGACGGATATGTACTTCCTGCTGGTGCTTCGAAAGTATGGTTAACTGCCTCACTTAACTCTTCAACCGATTTAATTTTAACTGACACCCGTACTGTGTAGGTATATTCAGGCGCCAAAGTTGTTTCGTTATGTAGAAAAGTACCTTTTTTGCTAAAGTCAGGTTTCACCTTTCGCGTGAAGCCTAAACTATTATAGTCGGGCCTTTCTCCTGTGAACTCTAATAGAAAATGTTCAATTTCTCCGTTTGATTTGCAGGACATGTTCCAGGATATCAAAGCATTTGCATGATATTCTGCGTCCCATTCCAGTGGCCCTTCAGGTTTTGCTTTCAAGTCGATTACAGGATCTGAAGCTCCAGGCTTGGTGACCATCGTATAGGGTCTCGTATACTCACCAATGCCAAATTCATTTTGAGCAGCTACCTGAATGCTGTACCTTGTATAGGGCGTCAACTCATCAAAAAGTTGCTCTAAGCCTGATGTTTCTCTGGTGATCGATTCAGTTGTAATCTGGTTACAGTTCTCGGCGGGTATGTAGAAAGCCGCTTCAACTCGTTGAAAATGCGACACATACAACTTGATATTACCGTTGGCATATTTGGGTTGGGTCCAACTAAATGCCAGCGAATGATTGGTGTGTGTTTTTAGACTCAATTTTTCAGGTGGATCTGGATCTGGAATTTTTGAATTTTCATTCTTAATAAAGTGGAATTAGAAATGTTGTAGGCGGGGATTATTTACAATAAGGTTCTGTGCGCTTGATCACAGTTTTATTGTGTGACCATCCGGCGACATTGAAAAGACTCACACTGCATACATAGTCTGTAAAAGGGGATAAAGGACCCACTGCCGTATTATAAATGATTCCTATTCGGCCCTCAACGTAGATCTCGGCGAACTAAAACGATGTCTCTAATCATAAAATGAAAAAAGTAGATCTACATCGGAAAGCATACCTTATGTCGTACCTCAAGGCTCGCTTGGCAAACGAAACGTGCGAATATTGTCTCACATTTATTATTCAAATCGGACTCTTGAGCACTAAATTCAAAACGGTTCGGGTATATACTCGTGGTCTCAACGGTGGGCGGCTGAGCTTTTATCGGAGTTGTTCTAGCGTCGACATGCTTCAGATCGCCATCGGCCGTTTTCGTAGTCGGTATTATTTGCACAGTGAAACCCTGGCACGAATTTAAACCTTCAATTGTAACGCTGGTGTTCTCTGTTGTTTTATCGAAGGCGGGTACAGGTTTTTTTTCATCGTTCCAACCAGAAAGACGATAGCCAGTCAGACACAGATCTGCATAGGATGGAGCTAACCATGATATTGATAATCTATGCGGTTCGGCCACGACGTAGGGACTAAGTATCTCGCTTGGTTCTAAATTAAGAAAGACGTGATAATTTTAGATAAAACGTGAGTTGAGCGTCAAGGACATACTCCCTTCGAGCGTTGTAAATTCCGTGTCTACGGAGAGGCCTTTAGTACCGTTTTTGGACTGGGGTACAATTGAAACATTATATTTTCCACATGGATCCAAACGTGCAAACGCCACTTCCGTCTGGGTAGTGGTTAACTTAAATCTGTCTTGAAGATCGTCGGAACGTTGTGCTGGTCCTACGATTTCCACTTGATATAGTTCTACGCAGCTATGATGAGCTGTTGCGCGTTGCCATGCAACAATTGCTGTTGTTTCCCCAGGCGATACATCTTTTATAATAACTGGTCCTGGAACTAATAAAAAATGGAATTTTTTTGTAATATTCTCTAAACTATGGAAATTGAAATCAAACCTTGCTCGGCGGAGATGAAAGATGAGCGACCTTTTAGGTCGCTATCGCTATTAATAAACACTTTAAATGAATAATTCTCACAACCTTGTAGATCTGTTAGGATATATTCGTTCGCAGTAACGTCGGTTAAATTAAAAGACCATTCGCACTGTTCACCTAAAAGCAACGCTTGTAACGACGAATCTGTACAACAGAAATTCAACTTTTTTAAATCTAAAATACTTACTCGGAGAAATGGTAGACTCAGTAAAGACCGCGATATCGTGAGTCTTAGGAGGGGGACATGTTTGTAAGGACCACTTTAGATAATAATATTCAATGCAAGTCCAATGTAGCGGAGGCTGCCAAAATGCCTTAACTTGCCCGTTATCAAAAGCCGTGAAATTCAAGGTAACCTTGCCGGGAGCTGAAATGTATCTCATGTTTACTTAGAATAACATCTTTAGTGGAACAATTGCTGGCTACTTGCCAAGATAATGAGTCGAGCTGTTGAGTTTCTCAGTGCCAATCAAGACTTTCCCGATATCATATGTTTTTAATTGTATATTGTATTCCGAGCATGGGAGTAAGTTAGTCATTAGCAAGAAGCTTTTGTCATTTGTCAAAGTCCATTGAAAGTCCTTCTCTTGTGATTTAGCTTCTATTTCATAAGTTGATACACAAGTTGGATTCTTTGAATACCAATAAAGAATTATTGATTCAGCATAGGGATCGGCAGAAAGTATTTTCACTTCGGGTACTTGAAAATCATAATAATTAAGAATAAATTTTAACAATTTTAATACCGATCGTTTACCTAAATACTTAGTTTTCACTTCCTCGGTTTGCTCTTCGACAACCTCTTCATCCTTATGAAGAACTTTAATACTTAGCGAAGCGATATAAGTAGAGCAGGGTTTCAACTTGGGACTATAAATAAAAGAAATGGATAAAAATTCAAGGCTGCGTTACTTAAGTAAAGCGATCATCATACCAAACGTGCTCGTCATCGGCTTGTGTTACACTATTGTTAATGATGTCCTTGCAGGTTATATTTACAAATTCATAGTTTTGCGTATCGACTAAGGAAAATTTGATGCTATTTGCCGACGCTTCAATTTGTACCTCAACCCTTTCTAAAGATATCTGAGAAAATTAATAATAGAAAGCAATAACAGAATGATTAAAAAATTTACCCGTATTTTCTCCTCTCTCTGTGGATAGAAATGCGTGCGATTCGTAACAATTTAATAAAACGAAAATCAAAAATAGAATGATTTTTGCCTGGAGATGGATAGGAGGGCAAGATTTCCAGATGTTTTGCAAATACAAATCGTACTGCATCTTAACTATAATACGTCAAGATGATGAAATGATTTAATAATTGCGCGGTGATTCAAAATCTTAGGTTGTTTTCCTTTTTTGTTTTTCTTAATTAATTTTTCGAAAGCTTTTTCAGCTTCTATCACACCTATCGTCACTTTTGCTATTACTTTCAAGATTATTTGTTTTTGTTGGTTGTTAAGTTGAAAAAAAAAAAAAAAAATAAAAAAAAATATGTGACTATATAAACTTCTAAACAACAAAGTCAATAACTTCAAAAATCATTTTATTTATTTTCACCGAAAAATGGTTACGCCATAAAACGTACTGCTGTGCCCCAAACAGTAAGACGAATTTAACTTTTTTTCTTTTTTAAATCTATTTTCAAGTTTGATAGAGTTTTTAATTAATAGATAGATAGCCTTAGTTGTTAGTGCCTTAACACTTTAGTCTTGAAATTTATTTCTCTGGCTAAACTAATAATAATAACAGTAAATGTTGCCTTGCTTTCAAAGCAATCCTTATTAGCAATTGATCGCGGCCGAGGGAATTCATATTGAGCAACACTAAACCTAAGGTAAAAGAAAACTTTTAACATAACATTGATTTTCGAGCGACTTTGCCGCGACTTTGGCGCGACTTTTTCGAGCTTGACTCACTTTTTGCATGACATTCGCTTGATTGACTACATGTCTCCAAGTCGCCTGCTTAGATTCTCTTAAGAATGCCTTTCATGACCGATTGTTAGCCAAGACAGATGTCACAGTCACAGTACACAGTCGATTTAGAAATGAATTATTTTTCATATTTATCTCGGATCTTGGTCTTACTTTTTGGACACTGTATTACTAATGTGAAGAATTATTTTTCATATTTATCTCGGATCTTGGTCTTACTTTTTGGACACAGTATTACTAATGTGAAGAATTATTTTTCATATTTATCTCGGACCTTGGTCTTACTTTTTGGACACAGTATTACTAATCTGAAGAAACAAAAAGCATAAATCCATAAAACGGACTATTTTGCTTGCAGTTCAAGAAGAGATTATCCCTAATATACAATATTTGCATATGACGAGTGACTTGAGCACTTGAGTAAAAGTTTCAATTTTTTTATAATAATTAAGTGCGTCACTTACAATCGGTGCTGTAGTTAGGCGGATCTTTAAACCTGACACTAAACCTGATTTGCTACGAAAGAATAAAGTTGCGTAAGACATGAGCTTTTACAAAATCTAATTTTACTAATGTTAAGTCTCATTAAAACAAGTGAGAACGTTATAGTGCAGCACAATCGACCATTAAATAGCCCACATTATCCTGCCGTTATTCACGTGATGACTTTGCAAAATAACGCATTATACGTAAAGTGGTCGAGAAAGTGGTTCAATTCACACCGTTTTCCATAGCATTCGTCTTTGGGTCAAAACATATCGTTATACTAAATTTCAAGATTGTGAATCGATCGGTATAACAAAAGATGGATCCGTCTGTCAAGTCTTTCTGGATGTTGCATACATCCGTACTAACTTGATATACCCTTGTCCCATAGATGGTGTAGTGTATAACAAACAGTCATTGATCGGACTGCGTTGAGTTCCTATCTTCACGTAAGTTTAAAATGCGAGCTGTCCATCTATGCAGACGTTCCCACATATTTCTATTCAATTTAGTCAATAGGTACGAAGGATAATAACTAAGTAGCAATTTCATAAGGTTAACCCAGTCCTCAATCCAGTCCTTAAGCAAGTCTAAAATGTTTTTTTTACTATTATTACTGGTTGAAGACTAAAAAGTAGAAGTAGTAAATAAAATGTAAGAAACTTCAAGATCACGTAAAACTTCTACTTTTGCACTTTCTTTATCTGTATCGTTCTCTCTTTCTTCCTATTCCCCTTTCCACAACCTCTCCTTTCTTATCTCTTTTGTCTTCTGTCTTTCACTCTCTTCACACATACCCCAATACGTTTACATTAACCGTCGGTATGCAGAATCTTCGAACCCACCATTTCAGGTCGTGGAGATATGAATGCGTTTCGTCAAAAAAAAAAAAAAAAAAATTTTAATTTAGATTAGCACTAGATAGCAAATGAAAATCTGAATCTGAATCTGAAGAAAATTCAAACTGATTTTGAAAAGTGTTACCTACACATTGGAAGGCTTCGAAGTGCGCCGAGTAGAATGATGATTAAGTAAATGTGTTACGATATGTTTTTGGAAATATTTTTACAAAATTTCAAATGTCCGTTTGCTACGAATATCTACATAAAGGGTAAAAAAATATATCTCTGCTGCATTATGAACTTAATGCAGTTATGAACTTAAACCTTTTTATTCATTATTTATGATTTTATTTTCAAGTCAAGCACTTTGATCTCTTTATTATATTATATCGTAGGCAGATTATCCCACATATGTGTTGTTCTTTTCGTTATAGAATCAAATAATCTTCGTCTTATTCACTTTTAGTCAATGTTATCACTTTTTCATGGGATTAAAATTTAGCTTTTTTTTTATTAATAATTGATTGAAGTCCCGACACAAATTAAAGTAAGACATGTAGTGCTTTGATTAACTAACAAAACAATAACTGTTTTGTGAAAAATTCAATTTCCCTTCATTTCCATTCATCGTTAACATTTCATTATCATTTCTTTTGATTATATATATATATATATATATATATATATATATATATGTATTCCACTTGAAGTGTTCTTATCAAGCGAAGCATTTTTGAGTTTCGATAAACCAAAATAAATAAAAAAGAAGTGTTACTATAGCACGAGGGTAGGAAATGAAAGTTATTCGCACACTAATAGTAAATATTATGCATTTTGAGACTGAGAGTAAGTTTTTGAAAATTGCGCACCTTCCGCACTCCTCAAGAGCACGCTTATATTGATAACAATAACAGTAGAATATAAAGAATAATTCGGAGCTTTAAAATTTCGTGAAGAACATTCGAACAAATGTTTATTATAAGAATTTTCAAAGAAATTCAAAATTACTTTTGCAGAAAATTAAAAAATTTATTTATTAAAAGATTCAAAGTTCGAGACGAAGAAACAAAGTAACGGAATTGTGAATTTATCGGACCGTTCACAAACTTCTTGTTTTCAAAATAAAAGTACATTTTTCAGCGACTTTTCAATAAACAAACGTTTGTGTCATTACTTTTTTGAAATCAATAAAGTACGAATTTATAGTACGGCCGACGACACGGCGACAAGACGGGACGGGAACAATGCTTTTTGACTGCTGCCAATGTCATCTGTCTGTCTGTCAATTTACTATTGCATGATAACCTTTCATTGAATTAACATCAGCAGTAAATGTCTTAGCCGCCTTTAAAGTCCTAACTGCGATTGTCTTATCTGCCATAAAAAAAAAAAATAATAAAAACTTTAATTAGACGGTTTAGCTTAATTGTGTTCTATTGGAGTTGCACTCAAAGGCAATTTGCGATGGGGAACTTTTGCACCACAATTCCCTTGTAGAACGTGTCGCTTGCTGCGCTTGTTGTCCCCCTTATTTAGCTTTAATAGATTTCCTATCTTAGCTGGCTTACTGTACTACACTCAGGAACTTCGAATCGTTAACTCGCTTACACTCTTTATAATCTTTTTTCATTGGTAAACTTTCTTGCATGCGATGTGAGCATGAATTATGAGACAGATATTCGCCATAGTTTTCTCAACATTATATGATTTGGTAAGGAAGACTCCATGCATGCGCCATGATACCGCACCGCAATGTGCGTAAACATTTAATTTGATATCTTAAAGCTTGAAGACAATTTTCGAGTTAAGGCAAGGAAGGCTGTTTTGGGTCCTAGAACACGATTAAATTTTGTAAGTTAGAATCTTTTACGCTATTCCCATGATGCTGCTCCCTCCTGAATATCCGTCAACATTTTATTTGATATCTTATAGCCTGATGTGAATTTTCACGTTACGGTAAAGAAGGTTCTTTTGGCTCAATGGAAAATTAAAAAGAAATCTATTTTTTAGGAAAATTTTCTATTTTCAAGTGAATGCAATTGAAAGCGCGGTTAACAGGCAATGTTTCGTTTCATTTACGTAAGCAAAATGAGAAAATATTTTATTTGCACTGACATAATAAACACGAGAGTTATAGCTACTTATAGCTACTATCGTTATGTCGTCATCACCGAGCGTGCGCTGAACAAGTGGTCGATTGTGAACTATTTGGGCTCATAGCCGGCCATCACTTACTTTCAGTCACTCCCACACAGACCACAAGTTACATTTATAATATTCTCTCTCGTATCCTATTACCTTACCAATGTCCTAGACTCCCTCCCTCCCTCTTACGAGTATATTAGTAAAGAGTTATTATTTCGATTGTACAACAATACTAAATGTGTTCGTGTTGATGATGTTCTTAAAACATTTCAATTTGACTTTAAAGTGATTGCGATCAATACAAAAGACTTTTACTAGCTACAAGCGTGAGGCGTATTGTGTAAATTCAAGTCATTCTTGTGTTTGCATAATATTTTTTTTATGACATTGCGGCAGATATTGTAAATACAGGTAACTTCGAATGTAATCAACAGAGAAACCACTCATAAAAATACCTTTTCCACCACTCATAAAATACCTATAAAATAGGCGAATAGGCACAAAAGCGTATGAATTTCGGAAAAAAACCTAAATGCTACTCTTCGTTACTTTCAAAAATAGAGATCGTTTCCTGCATTGCATGCCTGCGTCATTTCTCCGGGACTGAGGATATTCCAAAAATAATTTCCATTACCATGAACTAAGATGTCTTGTGTTCCCCGCATATTTCCCTCCCTAAGAGTTTCAGCCTCTTTCAGCCACACACAAATTATTTCATGCCAACAACAACAATTTAGCCGATAAGAATCTTTATGCTTCTTTTCTCAAAAACATTTCAAAGCGTATAAAATTACAAAAGATCGCAATCCCTGTTTTTAACACATTTGGCTATGCCTTCCTATTAAAGTAGAACAATATTTTTGAAAACGTTTATAACAACAATGTATGCGAATAATGAAATCGGTTCTATATATAGCAGAACCAATAAATGCACTAATTGAGAATCAAGTGCTTATGAAGAGCTTGTAATTTTAATTTCGAACATAAAGTGGTATACAGGTGTACCGGTGTACAGGTTTTTTGTATAGCGCTTGCAAGTCCACTGGCAAGACATTTGTGTGCTAATTTAACATTCCACACTTTCTTTATGTTATTATGCATTTCAAGGTAATGTGGAGACTGCTCTACTAATGACGAATGAACTGCTTCAACTGATACCGAATCATGAACGTGCCAATGGGAATAAAGTTTACTATGAAAAAGAATTGAAAGAAATATCTCTGAAAAAGAGGGTGAAAGGAGACGACGGTTCTGACGATACCCCCAAATCTGACTTGGTATGAGGATACATAAATCATGAAACAATTTCTACTTTTCGCTTAATCCCATACATATTTTTTTTTTTTTTTTTTTATCTATCTCTATATCTATCTATCTAGCCGATCTCTAAAGCTGAACCGGCCGTGTTCGATTACAGTGAACGCAAAGCTTATGAGTTACTATGTCAGGGTAAACTTAAGCCCACATCGGCCCAGTTAAGGTCGCTAAGTTGTCGTTATATCACAAATGGGGTGCCATTTTTGAAAATTGGTCCCTTAAAATTGGAAGAAGCTTCAAAGGATCCCTACATTGTTATCTATCACGATGCCATGTACGACAGTGAAATTGAAATTGTCAAGAGAATGGCAAAGCCTCGATTTCGCCGGGCCACTGTACAAAATGCCATAACTGGTGAACTGGAAACGGCGAATTATCGCATCAGTAAGTCGGCTTGGTTGAAAACCGAGGAACACTCGATTATAGCGAATATTGTTCAACGTACCGAAGATATGACTGGTTTGGATATGTTATCAGCCGAAGAGTTGCAAGTAGTTAATTACGGTATAGGCGGCCATTATGAACCACATTTCGATTTCGCTAGGGTACGGTTACATATACATATACATATACATACATATTTTTGTAAGCAATGGCGTTTAATTTCTATTGTTTTTTTTTGTGTTTTGAAAAAATCGCATTAGCGTGAAGAAGTGAAAGCTTTTCAAGGCTTAAACACCGGCAATCGCATAGCAACGGTACTATTTTATGTAAGTTTCTTCTTAAAATTTTTCTCTTCTCATTTCTGTAATTCTCATTTTCTGCGTGTTCTCTCGAATAGATGAGCGATGTAGAGCAAGGGGGAGCCACCGTTTTCACTGCTATTAATATTGCCTTACGCCCAAGAAAAGGTACGGCCGCTTTCTGGTTTAATTTACATAAATCGGGGGAGGGCGATTATAGAACGCGTCATGCTGCCTGCCCAGTACTTACTGGCTCCAAGTGGGGTAAGCCGTCGAATTTTTTCTAAAATGAAACTTAATTTTTTTAATATTTTCCATTACTTCGCTCGTCTTTTCTTATAAAGTTTCCAATAAATGGATACATGAACGCCGTCAGGAATTTCGTCGTCCTTGCGCTTTGGAGCCCGATCATGGTGAATTCGCCATATGAGTGCAATAAAAAAAAAGTTATTAATTAACTTTGCAAAAACATTCAACGCGTGTTCCAATATTCCTTAAATCTTTGATGCCTATATTTTACTTTTTTCCTACATTCTTCCTATATGTTATGTGCAACGATTGCTTAAGCAAAGATATAAGAAGTAAATCCATTTTTTTATTTTTAATATTATGAATTCTATATTTGAATTATATATTGTTACCAAAATTTTTTGAAATAAAATTTTTATAATAATTTATTAAGTGATACTATTAAGTGGTTGACTCGACTCAAGTGAAAGGGCTGCGAAAATAAATTGTTCTACGTATAATCAATGCTTATTCTTGATGCTGCTGGTTCTTGAAAAATTCAAGGTAACCTATATGTAGTTTTTCTTATGTTTTGCTGAAGTTTTCCTTTGAATTTTTGGTTGTTTTTGTCGTCTCCTTCCAAAGAAATATCGCTTTTCCCATGCTTTAGCCATATTCGAAAGTCATTCGAAATACCGCGGACTGACTGACGACTTAGGACTCAAACTAGCCCTTCTCCTTGCATGTATGTTCCCTATATATATATATATATATCTATATGTTACTCAGATATCTGTCTTTGCGCACAATGACTTAATCTTTATTTACATCCTTACAACTCCCTGGCGCTTTTCCTGGTATTCAAACCACACCAAGTTGCCTATCGAAAGACTAGAATTATGCCCCTTCCTGTTGATGTTCCTCTTTACTATATATATGTTTATATTGATTCTTTAATAAATTACAAAAAAACAAAAGGAAAAAAGATTATAACTTGGTGTTCTTGATTGGAATGTGTTCGTATGTGACATGATTGTAGTTAAAAATCGAAAACTTTTCAATTAATTTTAATAAAACAGGTGACCATTTTCCTGGTTATATGTTCGTTCGTTTACAAGCAAACGTTTAAAAATAGCAACAGTTGCTACTATATATATAAATATATATATATATAAATATATATATTTGTAGTAAGCTATGCAAATATTACACCGATATATACCGATGTACGACACAATACTTATATACTTGTATTGAACACTTCCACTTCCACTTCCACTTCCACTTGTACGTACAGACATACAGACATACATACATGCATACGTTATGAGAACTTTGCTAACAAACTGTTCATTCATCCAAGACAATGTTAACACTTGATTGATGCCTACTCAGCCAATACCTATCTCATACAAAATATATAATAAAAATGTGAATGTAAACCGAAATTGCCACCTCATACGACGAAGCAAGCAATTCGTGTTTATTCATTCACATGTACAAGTGCAGGTCCTACTTGCAACTAATCAATCAATCATGAATGAAGTATATCTAGGCTTAAGTAGTATATATAGAACTTTGGAACGAATACTCGTCATTCACAATAAAGCCCTTCATTTTCTGTTAATTTGGGCGAGGAAGTGAGCGGAGTGATTTATAGAAGAGCTATTTACTGATTTTTTTTTTTGGGGGTTTTTTTTTTTTGGTATGTTAAGTTCTCGAGGCAAATAGGCCGAAATTTTCATTTTGTTTAACGGATTAGGCATTTACCGCATTTACCGCGTTGGTATTAGAAGCAGTTCGCCCTCATATTTCAATTTTGTAATTGACAGAACTCCAGTAATAATATCGTGAAAAAAAAAAAATATGTAAGGAATGAATTCCACACCTTGTGTATAATATTTACAAAAAGGATGAGAAATTAAATTCTCTTTCTTCACAAAGAAATTAATTTTTTGCTTTCGCTTGCGTTTTCTCTCACTTCCCACCTTTTCTGCAATAACTCATATGTTTGTGTTGTGTTGAGAAAATTTTTCATTTCTATGCATGCGGTTTAGAAAGCCTTTAATGATAGACATGGAATAGTGGGTAACATGGTAGACTAGTCGATAAATGTCTTGTGTTCCTTCCATTTCTTTTTTAAGACTCATGCACTTAACACTACACTACTATAGCTCGGCTCTGCTCGTTTATGAAGTATAAATAGCAACAATAATTTTCGATTAATCGACAGCGGTGGGCATAAATAAAACTTATTCTAAAACAATTTTGCTCTTGTCCCAGAAAACAGTTCACAATCATATACATATATACATGTTTATATACATATATATACATATCTATATCTATATCTATATCTATATCTTTTGTTATCATTAATAAATGGATACGAGTTACTTTGGTAAGAGAAAATTGAATTATTCCCTACTTAACAGGCCAAGTCGATTTCTATGAAGGCAGAAATCAGTTATGATATATACAAAAAATTTTCATAAGGTATGTTATGCCACAAACAAAAGTATTTCTTTGCAATGATAAATTGTTTTTGAGAGAAAAGGCTGGAAATCATTGATTGTTCGTTTAGAAGACCCTTTACAAGTCGGTTATCTTTTACGAATTTTGGCTCAGAATTAAGGCTTAGATTTTCTTCAATCACAATACCATTGTAATGGTATGAAAATTTCAGGGCTGAGTACTTTAAATGGAAAAATTGCACAAACTATGCATGACATCAAGTTTAACAAAGCATGTGTTTTTTTAATTAAATATTTTTATAATCAAATATTTTATCACTAATGGAATGCAACAAGAAAATGCCAACTTTAAGTTGGTTTTCGTCGAAGCTACGTTTCTATATTAATTCAAAATCTTAATCCAAGAGGTGGATATTTTTTCTCCGATATGTGTACGGAACAAAAATTTATGTTCGTCTAAGGTTAGGCGCCCTTTCTTCGTCAATAGTCAATTTTCGTATTGACCGGGACTAATGCATAGACAACGCAGTGAGGTCATAACCGTGATTCGAACCGTGATTAGAGAAGCAGATAGATATGATGATCCCATTGCCTATTTTGACGGACCATATGTTATGAAAGTCCGATGTACTTATTTAGGTGTCCGTCGGAACGCTTTCATTTAAGGGTCTTAAGTGAAGTCAGCAGTTTTATTTTTTGTAATTGTGGTATAATATGCAAGAAAGGCAGATAGCTATGATGATCCCCTTACCCATTCTGATGAACAAAATGTTATGGGACTCCGGTGTATTCACCTACTCAGATATCCATCGGGTGGCTTTTATTTCATAGTCTAAAGGAATATTGACAGTTTTATCTATTTAATTAGGGTATCACAAGCATTGTCATCAGCTATACGAAAGTGTTTGTCGAGTGATGAGTCAAAAATTTCTTGAAAAATGTATTTGTTTCTGTTTGATTTATATTTTTACGCGTTGCCTACAGATTGATAAATGTAATCCACCTTTTATTTTAATGAATATTTAAAAATGAATCAAATATGCTAATGTACGACATTAGCAGAAAGCACGTTTTCGTTCATAAAAAGATTGTATAAATATCGTTAATTAATTTATGACCCAACAGAAAAAGATCTTCTTGATTATCTTTTCAAGGAAATATTCAAGACGATGGGACGTTATAACTTGGAGATGGAATATATATACTAAGCGACCTATTAAAGATTTTAATATCTTTTGCTTATACATTAGTGTTGCGAAGGCGCAAACTGTATACATAAAGACAATTAAGATATTATTGTCGGCCACCGGTCACGGGAATGGTCAACACACTTCGCTTCATACAGTTATTCAAAACGCCTTATATTTTTTTCATATAAAACCCTTCAAACCCCTATTCAAAACGCCTTATATTTTTTCATATAAAACTCTTCCAAAATACGACAATACATATATGGAAAAGCGGTCAGACTAGAAACATTTTCAATAAGGTTAAATAAAGTTTCCATGGACCTATAATGCTTTAAAATTTGATAGAAATGTTTCCTACAGACCCAGCTAACCGTCTCAATCGAACAATTCTTATGACTGTTTTTAGCGGAATATTTTGCAATCCCAATGCGTTGCGTTCAAGTGATGAGAATCAAAGTTTTGCCCTTAAGTAAATTAAGTACAATTTTCTTAATTGCTCTAATTAATTATATTTCAAACATATATACAATTTTTGCTAAATGTATCAATTTCTCAAGGACAAGATGTTAATAAGACTCAGTAGATATTAGTCGGATGTTCGTAACAGGACTAATTAATTAATTATTAGCAAAAACCTTCAGTAGAGAAACGGAGAAAATAGTGAGAATATTCTTAGCTCATATATATATTATTTAATGGTATTTCATTTTTTATTTCTTATCCAACACACGTGCGGAAAACTCGTTTGTATTCTCTTACCTTTTAATGTAATATTGAAGATGCTTAAGAAGATTTCCTATTAAGCGATGCAATCGTAAAATGCGTTTCTCAATAATTTCATCGCTGCTTAGGATATTTTCATTTGATTGTTTCACAAGATTATTTTTGCTGTCTCCCTAAAATATTTCTATGAATAATTATATCACTGACTGCATAGTCTATGTAATGATTTCTTTCATTTCATCATTTTATATAACAAAATTAAATTCATATCAACTATTCGGTATTATTATTATATTTACGGTCAACTTTGCTTCCGCAGAGAAAGCAAGCTACACTCAGTGTAGGATAGAATTCAAGTGCAATAGAAAATGTATGCATTTGTAAACGGTCAAGGAAAAAATCAGTGGCGTTTTTCAAAAAAATTAAAGTAGATTTTCATTTTCAATTTTAATTAAACTCTATTTAGTGAAATGCGTGTCCTTTGTAATTTTTTTTTTTGGAGAGCCATTGCGTCATTACGTGAGAACTTCTGAAATTTCGAAGCGAAAAACTGAATCAAGTGAAACCTGTTTTGAAGCCAGCTATATATCGTTAAAAGATTATTGCGGTGAGCGAAAAAAGCGAAAATAGTACTCAGGCGAGGGAAGGCCCGAACTCTACGATAGTTGCATTAAAATTTTCCAGTCAAGTTTTGGCAATTTTTACCGAGTCATTAAAGAACGTGCATGATCCGGTGTCGTCGAGTACCCTCTTGAAAGGATTAGTGCCGGTCGTGTAAGGCATTATTCTCCAGGCCTTTTTCCTTCATTTATGCATTTGCTGGAAAAACACCACGAACTTTTTCCTCGATCTATTACTTAATGATTAATTGAAAAGTCAGAGTTAACATGACATCATATAAGTAATTGCGAAAAAATAAATTCAATTTCCTTTAATATCAACTCATTTCCGGTCAACATAAATATTTTATAACAGTAAATGTGTATATAGCATAAACACATGTATGCATTGTTCTGCTAGTATTGTTTAGAATTTTATGAAATATCAGCTTTTCATGATGTCTTGATGTCCTGATGTCCTGATTTTTGCAATGCATTCGCATCGCTGTCACCAAAAACCGAATAATTATCCCTTTGGCGGAAATTTGATCTTCTACCTATTGTTTGTTGTTGTTCTTAAAATGACTTCAAACAATTATTTTTCAAATCACATTTATTCAGTCGTTAACATTAGCTTTTGTATAACTTAGAATGTATTTAAATTATAATTAATTTCTAGAACTATTTACTTAAAGCTGCAAAAGTAAAAGTTATCAGCAGCAGTATATGCGTGTGACTTATGAATGAAAAGATGTTCAAAGGATGTTCAACTATAGCTATTACTTAACTATTTCATAAGGTAATGAAATTTCATTATCTGGATGCAAGGCACAAGGTCTGATTAATTCTTGTCCGCCTTCGTGGGTCCAAACATTGCCAACTGTAATGGGCGAGAGGAAATTTTATATTTAAAGAAAAACTATTACGTTTTCGAAAACTTACTCCACTTGGAGCCTTTGAGCACTGGACACGCACCATGCCTGGTGCGGAAGTCACCATGTGAAGAACGATGTAAATTGTACCAGAATAACACGCTGCCCTTTAAAGGTTTGACGGCAAGTTTTAGGAAAGGGAATGCTGTCGCTCCTCCTTGCTCGACATCCGAAAGCTGTCGTTTATTTATTGGCAAAAATCTAAACTTAAATATTAAATTCTTTGACTCTTGTCTTGCCATTACTTACGTAGAATATGGCAGTTGATATCCTATTGCCACTTACTCCAGGCAAATTGGTCGGGTAGTGGCTTGGATCCTTTCGTTACGATTGTAAATTTTAGACAAGAACGTATTTTAGTTTTTTTAGTTTAATTTTACTTACTGGAAAGAAATCGACATGTGGCTCATAGTGACCACCCAGGCCATAATTGGCTACTTGCAAAGCTTCACTACACTTCGTGTCCAGACCAGTGATATCGCGTAAGTCACGCAACATTCTCAATAGAGACGGATGAGACTCATATGGCACCCAGGTATTCTTACTGACACGATAACTGTGTGTTGCTACTTTGTCCTGTTTTCTTGAAACTACAGTGGACCGTACCAAGTGTGGCGAAGCTAATTTTTTTATGGTTTCAATCGTCTCGTCAGACAGGATATTGTGAAATAGTTTCACTTCGGGATCCAAATTGAGATCTTCAACTTTGAAAGGAGCTAAACGGGAAAACCCATTGTTTTCATATGCGTAAAAGCACCGCAGATCTCGTTGTTCTCTTGCGGTTTGAGTCACTTCGCCACGACAAATTTTTTGATAAATATTAAATTCGGCCGTTTTCTGCATTTGAAATTTTCCATAAATTGAAAAATGTATGTATACAGGACGCAATCTTGCACTTACATGATATGGTGTTTCCCAAATATTTTCATTATCATTGGCAGCGTTAGGGAGTATTTCACTAGATTGAATCATTTCTTTTATTTTAAAAGAACCTCTGCCGTCTTCTTTGTGTTTTGCAATTATTTTGTAAAGTTGCAAAGCAGTGTCCGCGTCACCCAAACGTATCAAGTATTCGGTGGGCTCTTGAAGGAAATCAGAAGGAAATAATTCAAGTCTATCCGGTTCTTGTTGCAAACGCTTAACTGATTCTTGCAACCAAAATTTGGTTTGATTGTAAGCTTGCATGTGAAATAATTGTCGGCCGAGAACTAAGCAATCCGTCCAACTCATATCATATCTAAGGCAAAAGCATTAACAAACACTAACTATAACATCAATTTTTTCTTGCAAAATTTATTTTAAAGATTTTTTTTTTTTACCCATATTTTATACCATTTAATTTACCAGCGGCAATTTCCGGCACAGTTAGCTGATAAGTTTGCTGTAATCTGACTAAAGCTATGGCAGATTCGTCGAAATCTTCTAGCTGAGGAAATTGAAAATTTTTTCTCCTCTCATCCATTAATTTAAAGAAATCTTTTAGAGAATAATTTGCAAATTTAAAGCGTTTAACTTGATTTACGCCAACTCCTATAACTTACTTATTACTTCGGCGATCTGCTCTTCGTATACCTCCCAGTCGACAAATAATCTTTTGATTAACTTATAAGCATTCACTGGGTTCGCCAAATAACTTTCCAAGTTCCGCGACGCTAAATCATGTTCTCTGGCAATTTTTGATATCTCCCTAGAATTACAAGATAAAACTGAAAGTCAGTTTTTCGACTTAAAACGCCTTTACAATCTGTTGTTGGTCTTTAATATCTATTGTCGCCATTTATTATCTATTTTCAACATTGACTATCAATTGTCGACCTGTACGATCTATTGCTGACCTTTAAGATCCATCGTCGAAAAAGGTTTTCTCAAAGTAAACAAGACAGGTTCCGTACAGCTCCAAGATTATTAATAAGGGTAAGATTTTTGCTCAATTTAGATTTAGGATGTCCCTGAGTCAATAGCCTAACAATTAGCAATTGAAAAAGTTGTGACGTCCCACACCCACACATAATTTCCATAAGAAAGACATTTCAAGTCAATTTAACAAAAATGAAAGTTTAAGTTTTTATCGCAACACATTGTCGATATATATATATATGTAGATATATATGTAGATATATACAGGGAGAGAAATGGATGGACGAATAGACAAATGTGTTCATCAAAATATATCAGGTTCAGACCAAAACATAACAACTCGTTGCCTCCCGTTGGATGGATGCATAGACGGACATGTTTATCAAAATATATCAGGTTTAGGACACAATCTAACAACTCCCTGCCCCATTAATAAAGCTGTCAGGGCATTCAGATACGAAATGAACAAATTGGTGGATGTGTGTGCTTATAGCACAGTCATAAAAATGCAAGCATTGCAAGCATCTCTTCAAGCTATTCATTCAATTCCAAATAATTGTGCGATGGCAAAGTGAGTTAAATTTCGTTCAAGATTCAAGTTAAGTCGCATCAAATCTTTTTGTTATTGAATTTTTTGTTTGTTTTGATTTTCTTCTGTTTTCTACGTCTGTCTGTCTAAGAGTTGTATCATTAATTTCATATTTTATTATACATACATACTATAAGAATTCATATATTCGCCTTTTTAATTGTGTGACATTTAATTTATAATGAAATGTTTAAACTGGATTTCTGAGTTATTAAATATTTCTAAACATTATCGACTTGAAAGATGCCTATTAACCTTATGTTCATGTTGTCTCTGATGAAAAATAAACTATAAATAGAATAAAGAGCAAAGCAAAATGTTTTCTTCTCCCGACAAACTGCCCCGATTATTGTTCATGTGTAATTAAAAAATGAAAATAAATAAAGCAAAAAAGGTTTAGATGAGATCTTTATTAGATTTACTACCCATGCTAACTGAAATTTCTCCCAAGGCGAAGTGAAGGTAAACGTTTAACGCCAATTTTTTCTTTTCTTCCTTTTCTTAACGTTTTTCATTAACGTGAAGAGATTTTTTTTTTTTTTTATTATTCACTTATCACTTTAATACGTTTTTATTGTTGTTAACATAATTTTGCCCTAAACTCATTCATTCACTCACTCACTCA
>KK502483.1:540303-556591 GCA_000688735.1 Glossina austeni | reverse complement strand
CTCTGATTTATGTTGATGAATATTAAACGTTCGCTCCAAGGTGAATACCAATCTTCTGCTCATTTATTTCATTTTTTACACATTATTCAGTATCTACCTTAGCATAGTTTTTTTTTTTTTTTTTTTTTTTTTTTTTCAACTTTTTAGTTAAGCACAGTATACAGGTATTAGGAGAATAAAATTTAGGATCAAGGAAATTCTTTCAGTTGCATTTTTAATGTAAAACTTATCATATACGTGTGGTTGTATCTATGAAAACGAGGGGCAAGTTCACGGTAGTTTTTGTTTTTTCGCCATCACATCATTAAGTCACTGTTTGACAACTGCAAGGTTTTATAATCGTAAACTTGTTGTTAATAAACTGGGCAAATTTATGATCTCTAGAATAGTTTTGGACATTTTCAAACGTAAGTAGTCGATACGTTGTCGTAGTCAACAGATTATTACATTAATTAGTTTCAAAGCCGTTGACATTTAAAGAGAAAAAAAGAGTGAAGCTTTTTTTAACTACGAATCCATTAAAAATTTATTTAATTTATTTAATAAATTTTGGGTAAGGATAGCAATAAGATAGTGTTTGGCAAAAACCGAGAATCCTGTGAAAATGAGAAGTAGATAAAACAACGGATCGAGTTAGAAGGAGAAGAAGTTTGCGTTCGATCGGTCGGCAGGTGAACCAAGCATGAAAAGCAATGAAATGTCTGCCTACATGTCTGTCCGAAGCACGTAAAATGCAAAAGAAAGTCGACTTTATTTAGTCGAAATCAATATTAGTAGTGTGAGGATAATCGTTAAGGCGCGGCTAAAATTTATGTATATAAATAATATTTTTATAATTTTGTTAAGAAATATTAGGCCAATGCGGAAAAGTAATTAAGACCTTTGGGCACAATCAAGACTTAATAAAATTTTAGAGATATTAAAACAAGCAAGAAAATTTTATTCGGCTTCGGTGAATCTTTTATACCCACCATCTAAAAGAGATTGAAAGAAAGGAATGAGAAATCGAACTTCAATACTCTACAGCATTGGATGGGCATGGCTGATTTTATGAATTTCTCTAAAACATATGTGAAAATTTTTATTGTGTGTCTGTTGTAATTTATGAGTAATAAGCAAGAAATCCAAAAAGCAGAGGTTTGTGTGGCCTTGACGATTTGACCAACCTTAACCAATCTCCGTGCAAGAACTTCCAACGCTGGTCCCAATTGTGAGGTCGATAACTTCATATTTGCTGCCAGGGGAAGAATGATATTACTTGGACAGACAGACGGACATGTTTAAATTAATTTAGAATTTGGTGCTGGAGCTTTGTTTTCGATGCTGCAAACGTTTTCATGCAATAAATATACCGGTCCTCGTCCGATAATAAATACAAAGATAAAGATGAATCAATAGAGGATCGAGGATAAAGCAAACGCTTCTTGAAAATATGTGCTTATCTTCACAAAATATTAACGCATCTGAAATCCAATATGTTTTCCAACTTGCATTAATTTTTTCAACATCGAGCTCGTTCCAGTGTTCTGTTCGAGATGCATAGTTGATAAGATTGAGAAAATATTTCTCGGTTTCGCTTTAATGTTGTTATGAATATTTGCAATAAGTTTATAGTTAGAAATGATCGACTATCGACTCTTGTTTACTGCCATGACTAAAAACAAAATTCAGTCTATTACCTGTGACTTTGCCAAGTGGCCGGGGAATTGCAAAATAAAAATTTCAATCTTCTATAACTAATTGAAAATTATAAAGGGCTCGGCTGTGTAATATGAATTTGTTTAGCAATATTTTTTTTACACTTATTTTGCTTTCTAGTACGTTTGCCGAAGAGATGTTTGTTGAAAGAAGTTTCGCCACTTCCGTAGTAACTATGTCATCTCTGGTGTATACCGAAGAAGGGCTTTTAAAAAATCTCTATATGTACATTGAGAAATTGGAAAATAAAGTGGAATCTTTAAAAAGGTAAGAGATTGCTAAAGAAAAGATAAAACTTTCGCCGAATTTAATTTAATTCGAAATGTTTATTACAAAAAATTCAAGTTTAATTGAGAAACTGAAGGCCGATAATCTAGAATCGCTGCAAGATCCAGAAAGTTATTTATCCAATCCTTTCAATTATTTTGGATTGACACGACACATGCAGGCCGATTGGACTAACATAGGAAATTATATACTCGAACCAGTGGGAGAAGGTAATAACCAACAAAAAAAAAAAAATATGTATTTGTCGTGAAGAAAATTTTGAATTATTCTAAAAACTATTAGTGGGGCCATCAGAATTTTTGCAAGAAAGGTTTAGTATATTAATATAGAGTGTATTAAGGCTTTATGGTTCAATTATGTCCGATTTTTCTATGAATGTATGTTTACAAAACCTTCTTCTGTTCTGCAATTTTAAAAAATTCCTAAACGGACGAAGGAATGCGACTGAATTAGCGCAAAACTTTCCATTTACCAAAAATTTATATAATTTTTGAGATAGTGGGTATAGCAATTGTTTAAACATATGCGTGTATGTGTGTATGTGTGTGTGTGTATATATGTGTGTTTTAAGACAGATGGAATACTTTAAAAATCGAGCAAAAATTTAATAGAATATTTTAGAGCAATGGCAGCTCATCACATGGAAATGCCTACTTCTACTGATTTAGGAGAAGCCGTTGAAGGCATGCATCGATTGCAAACCATATGCAATTTAGACATTTATGCTATGTCTAAAGGTATCCTGAATGGCCAACAATATAAGTGAGTTATTATGCTTAAAGAGAATCAAAAGTCCTTTTGCCTAATCACTTTTTCCTGTGCCTGTTTTATATACGGACGCAATGTAAGAGCTCGATTGTCATCTTTAGATTTGTATACTATAGCCGCCCATTTATTTCATCAAAAATATTATCGCGATGCAGGGTATTGGGTAAAGAGCTCTATACTATCTTATGAAGCTGATAATTTGAATGAGTTCCTCGGTTGTGATCGCAGTGAAATGTTGATATTATCTGCCGAAATTCTAATTCACTTAAGTAAATATTTAAAAATTAATGCCGTTTACATTAACTGATAAGTTTGTTAACATTTATTGTAGAGAGATCGAGATATGCGTTAACTATCTTGCAGAGCGGCCTTCAATTAGAGCCTTCTAATCTGAAACTATTAGATCGTAAAAATGAAATTGAAAGTTTAACTAAAAATGGTACCATTACGCCTTATCAGGTGAAATTTTTATGCTTCAAATTGAAGAAAAAAAAATTCAATGATTATCTTTGCACGCAACGTAAGTAGTTAGACGACGAGGCGCAAAACGAATACAATTTCAGTTGTCACGACGAATTCCCTAACACTTACGGTAAACTTTATTGTGTTTATAACACAAATACTTCAGCGTTTTTGCGTTTAGCTCCCCTGAAAATGGAATTGTTGAGCCTCGATCCTTACATGGCATTGTATCACGAGGTCCTCACCGACAACGAAATTACTAGAATGCGTACGTGGGCGACACCCCATCTGCAGCGAGCCAAGATCTACGATCATAGAATACGTACGGAAACAACAGTAAAAGAAAGGACTTCTCAAGCGACGGCAGTGCCAGAGTTTGGCGAAATCAATAAACGGATTAATCGAAGAATAACAGATATGACTGGGCTGGATGTGAGCGCTTCGGAACCGCTTCAAATTTTAAACTATGGTCTAGGTGGCCACAACGTGGTCCATTACGACAGTTTTAATGTCCCCATGGTAAGGCAGCTTATCTATAAACTTAAAGCAAAATGTAATTTTAGACAAAAATTATTGCATGAAAGACTCACGAGGCAGTACAGAAAGACGGTGACCGGATAGCAACAGTTCTGTTTTATGTAAGTTTTCATAAGATGTTTAGATTGTTTGTGAACTTATGGTCCACATTCGTCACTTAATCATTTAAGATGACTGATGTGGAACAAGGAGGTAATACTGTTTTCCCAGTAATTCAAAAAACGATACATCCCCAGAAGGCAACCGCACTATTTTGGTATAATCTTGACAATGAATTAAAGATGGACTTGAATACACTACATGAAGCGTGTCCAGTGATAATGGGTTCTAAATGGAGTATGTCTTGTTTTAATATATATTTGTTTAAATTAACGAGCGTATATTTAATTTAGTCGCTACAAAGTGGATTCGTAGTAACGCTCAAATGTTCATAAGACCCTGCCGCAGACATTAGAAACTATAAATTATTTGCATTTCTCTTTAATTCCC
The DNA here is from genome assembly GCA_000688735.1 of Glossina austeni. Classification (NCBI taxonomy): domain Eukaryota; kingdom Metazoa; phylum Arthropoda; class Insecta; order Diptera; family Glossinidae; genus Glossina; species Glossina austeni. The sequence goes on along the minus strand of KK502483.1, from coordinate 552,349 downwards.
CGAAAGTGTGCAACAATAAAATTTAATATGAAACCACCTTTTTTTGGATACCATAGAAGCACTGAAAAGAGTGAGTCTGTTGGAATTACTATTTATTATAAACTGTGTGTGATAGAATCAACAGGCGCCGCACATTTTTCTTGAGCTCAATTTGAAGTGTAAAAAAAAAAAACATACTTCGATATCTTGCAAGACGTGACCAATTTTCATTCATTTTTATGCATTCATAGAATATATGTGAAAATTTTTGTCCTTCTAATAGAAAACAAACACAAATATTTTTGCTTTTGCAAAGAGAATTGTATTTTAATTGTTTTCAATGAAACAATATATATGTAATAAAGGCACACACACACACACACTCGTACAGAAGTACGATTCACTGACTTGAAAGGAAAGAGAGAGAGAACAAAAATATTTCTAAATAGTCTTTCTCATCATCCTTATTCATAACTCACTTTTTTCTCTCGGGATCTTACTTGCATTAGAGAAAATTTTTGTCCTCCTAATAGAAAACAAACACAAATATTTTTGCTTTTGCAAAGAGAATTGTATTTTAATTGTTTTCAATGAAACAATATATATGTAATAAAGGCACACACACACACTCGTACAGAAGTACGATTCACTGACTTGAAAGGAAAGAGAGAGAGAACAAAAATATTTCTAAATAGTCTTTCTCATCATCCTTCGTCATAATTCACTTTTTTCTCTCGGGATCTTACTTGCATTAGAAACTTTAAAAATATTCTCTCTCTCGGGATCTTACTTGCATTAGAAACTTTAAAAACATTCTCTTTCAAAGCACACTTTGAGACAATAAATTAAGCCGTTGAATTTGTTCTCTCTGGTTAGGTAATGAGAGTTAAATCAGCTATTCTGCTCTTCGAAGTCTACTTAAAATTGATTGCCTTAATATTAATGAGACAATTGCATTAGAAACTCAGGCACGGTTGGATTAGAAAAATGCGTGTGAAATTTCTTTCGCGGGCTTTACTTTTAAAATATGTGTTAATTTTTTAAATAAATCTAAACTAAAAATTTTAATAATGGAAAATAAATCATGCCAATAAGAAATTTAAAATGAAAAGGCCAGAAAATGCAAAAGTTATTTCGCAAAATAAAGAAAATAAGTCGCCAAAAAAATAAGACACCATTTTGTTTAAGTGGCGTCACTTCTGAATTTGCAATGGCGTCTTTATAATAATTTGCCAGTATAAGGAAAATTGCATGCAAATGCAAAGACCGGTTGAGCAATATTTCATGTATGTGCAAGTGATCGGGATAAAAAGCAATAAAATTTACGAAAAATAATCATTAGGTGTATATGGGTGAATTTAATTTTTTTCCATTATAGAAGTTTCCTTTTAAATGTCTTGTTTAAAGCATTGAAAAATCATATCCCAAAAAAAAAGTATTTTCATTAGGAAAAGGTTTTGCACAGCTATGTATGTGCCGGTATGTTTAAGTCAACGGTAATTGGATTATCCCCGTTGGCGTGTCAATGCATGCCTTTGCAAAGTCTTTTCCGTAAGAAATATTTATCAGTGCGTGTAATATTGTCGCTTACCGGGCTTTAATATTGTTTAATACATTATGCACCTGTGGAAACTTATTAAAAACATAATGGCTTTTGTGTAAACAATACACAAATAGTCTGTTGGAAAACTATCCAAACCATCAAATTCAACAGGTAAGTGCCAAGTTAAGTTGATTATTTTATATGCAAAATTTTAAGTACAGAGACGTTCGATCATATTATCATACGTTCGCTGTACATAATGAAAATGAAATTTTTTGGTTGTAAATTAGTTACAACCCTGAGCCAGTATGAGAAAATTTTAAATGGTATTAAACATTGTATTGTACATATATTTGATAAGATTTTTGCATTGAACAGCAAGTCTTCCTTTGAACTGCAGTCATTAATTTTTAAGTGCGTATGTAATAAAGTTCAGTATCAGTATATTTTCCTTTCCACATGACATGAAGTCTTTTTCCAAATTTACGGCAGAAAATGAACTTACAAAAGAACTGCGCATCTTGAGAAGTATAATAAACTTTTTGCTAATGTTGCGAGAAAACTTTTGTTTAAAACATTCTGGAAAGCATTGATAGCCTATCGCTTTTTACCCACCTAAGTTCCATTCCCAATTTTTTAAATTTTTAGATATATCATGTGAATCTTGTGAAATTGTTTAGTAAATTAATATTCGAAAAAGTTGAAACTGAAAATGATAAAAACACTTCAGCGGTTATAGTAGAACAGGGAAACGTAAGCTTAAAACTATTTTCAATTGCAAACAATTTGGCTCCCGGTGAAATACTTTAAACCCGCTCCTTTATCCCGATATTGAATGCAATTCTGGTTTCATTGAATTTGTTAGGTGAAAATCTAAATTTGAAAAGAACAGATTTTTTGTGTGTTTGTTAATGTTCGATTTACTCCGTTACTCTTGTATAAGATGTATTCGCTTGTTCTCGTAATTTGTTTATACTAAAATACAAATCAATACAAAATTTGTTTTCCTGTTATCAATGGATCTCAATTATTGGTTTTTTAAATTAAAATGAGTTCGCCATTAGGCCATTTTCGATTACATCGAAAATTATACCGCTTTAACATGACGTCGACCAGCTGAACTTTCTTTTCCATATTCTGAGAGAGTGCGTAGACCATTTTTTTTCATTGCTACCGATGCTACTCGGATATGAATTTCCACTGCAAATAATATTTTTTTTAGGAGAATAAAGAGTGGATGGCTTTATCGTGGAAATCATTGAAATGGTGTTGTATTTCAATAGGCGTGGCACTTCCTAAAAATGGTTCAGAGTTTTGTTTTTCTTGGAAAAGACATCGATGATTGACTCAATTTGTGGAATTAATGACCGATTTGTTATTTTTTGAATGTTTCAATTAGAATACTTATGCGGATTGTATTTTCTGGACTCACTTGAACGTCGCCCATATTAGATTTGTCAAAACGCAACGATATGAGAGTGAACAATGCAATGGATCTAGCTGCGTCCGTCTGTCTTCCCGACTTCCTTTGCCAAAACTAGTTTGGAAACTTCAACTGGTGGGCAATATTTGCTTATGAGCTTATGCGTCCGTCTATGATTAGAAAAATTTTCTCATTTTTAGATTTTTCAGTTGTAAGTCTTTTATTATTCCCACATGTGCTTTATATTATGCAATTATGTAAGAAGCAGTGTCAAAATGTAAAAAACTATGATTTGAAAGAGATATGATGCGAAGAGTGATAACTTCGTCCGCCGCTTTCTTAAAACAAAATATCATAAGAATATTTTATGAAAGGGGGCGACCATGATTTCTCAAATTGTTTCAAGAAAATCGCTTTTTATATTTTGTTTTTAACTTTTTCCTATTTTAGGATTTCGAAAAGTATGCAACTGACGAATGAAGACATAGGCAGAGAAAGTACGCTTCGACTCGGAATCTTACTGATAAAAAGTATATCTTTGTTAGTTTATAGAGAATCTTAAAAACATATCTGATTGTCGATTTTTGAGCTTTTAGTGTTGAGTATAAAAATAAACTTGAAAATCTTTTTTTAATTAATTATGCTTTTTGTTGAATGCTAGGAAAGGTTTTTTTCCCAACATTATAAATGGATTGCTTTTTAATACACTAATATATGGAATGATTACAAACAAAAAAAATTAAACGGTTTTAGAAGAATAGGAGGAACAAGCTTTCACTCAAATATGAAATTAAATGCTGCAATAGATTTAATCGTACAAATTTTCAAAAAAATTGAAGATAAGGTTTGTTTTTTATGTTATAAAAAAGGTATACCCAGTTTGTGCAGATGTATGCAACACCTAGAAGGACTTGGGATAAGCCCACTTTTTGTTATACCAGTCGATTCAGAATGACTTCCTGAATAGATTCGGGCTAGTCCGTCCGTCTTGTGTTCAACCTACAGGTCGTCAATTTTGAGATATTTTTATGAAACTTGGTACATTGGAGTGTTTTGGCCCAAGGACAAACGCTATTGGAAATGGTTCAGATTGGCCCATTTTTCGCCCGGTTCCCATGTAACGCGTAATGAGTAGTCGTTACAGGATTACATGTATGGCGGTGCAAGATATTTAATCGTATACCATGGGTCACTGTAGTGCTTTTGCTTGTTTTAGAAATAATTTTTTCCTTAAAGTATCGAAAATGTTTTCTCTTAGTTTGATTACAAGAAACAGATAACAAGTCTTCGGGATGTTTTTAGCAAAAATAAAAAAAGTTATTCAACTTTTTTTAGGGTGTGCCGCTGACGGATCAAACTTTGTTACAAATTTCAATTTTGCAGACATTATTAATACATTTAATTGATTATTTACTTATAAACATACGATTGTAATAATGATAGCATGAAGTGAGTCGGAGCGAATGTCACTCACTCAAAGTTCTAAGAGAGTAACAACTGATAACTTTCTCGATATAGATTTCTTTCGTTATCGAAAGCATGTAAAAGACACAGTTATTAAAACTAGTTTCAGTTCAAGAGAAATAGTTAGCATTGCTACACTGCTGTTTTGACCAATAGAAGCAAACTAGAAAAAGCAACAATAGGAACAATGTATCGGTTGACACCCTTTCTTTTCCTGGCATTCATTACAATTGCTTGCGCTCAACCGAGCGAAGGTAACGGGGAAAAAAGTTTCGCTATTTCCTTGGCTAGTATGATACCGTTATTGGATGTTGAAAAGCAATTAATAGAAATTCTCGAAAACTATATTAAGAAATTGGAAGATAAAGTCGTGCTTTTAAAAGCGTAAGTGAAAAAGTCAATGATGGCAGAATTTGCAGTTATTCTAAAACTTTATTATAGTTTCGGTGATGAAATGGCTGAAGAAAACCTTGAATCGCTAAAAGACCCAGAAGGCTACGTATCCAATCCTTTAAATTCCTTTAGATTGATACGGCGCTTGCAGCGCGATTGGATCAATATAGAAGCGTATATATTAACTCACCAAGAGGAAAACGGTAAAAATAATCGTAAATATTAATGCGAAGCTTAATATATTTGACAATTCACGTAGAATATCTTGACGCAATGGCAGCACACCATAAACAAATGCCCACCTCAATCGATTTGGAAGACGCCGTCGAGGGTATAGATCGTCTCCAAACTGTTTATGATTTAGAAATTGACGCGATGGCAAATGGTATTCTGAATGGCAAACAATACAAGTTAGTTAAAGTTTCAAGGTCTTCGAACGAATGAATATTTCTACTGACACGCCTTTATTTTTTTTTTAATTTCCTTGCTAGATATCGACTCTCCTCTTTAGATAGATTTTCAATGGGTGTTCACTTGTATGATCAAAAACGTTATCAAGATGCTTTATTTTGGTTATATTCCTCTATGTTGTCTTATCAGGATAATAGCTTTAATACGATACTCGATTTTCATAAAACTAAAATTTTCGAATTATACGCCGAAAGTCTATTGGAACTAAGTATGTAAACGCTTTCAATCCTTCAACAAATATCAAAGAGATTAAAACTTCCCCTTTTCCTATATCTATTACATAGATAGACCAACGGATGCCTTAATCGCTATTAGTCGAGCAGCTGAATTGAATATTTTCGACGCAAGACTTTTAAAGCGCAAAAATGATATAGAAATGTTGGTCAAAACGCGTAAATTAGATCCGCAGGAGGTGAGACTTTCCCTTCAAAAATGCAAAAAGTAAAAAGACTTTAGTTAGATCTTATAGAATTTCACGCAGCGAAGAGGTGGTGAGCCAACTGACTTCCAATTAGGCTGTCGCGGGAATTTCCCCACAATCCCTAATAAACTTTATTGTATTTATAATACTACAACTACAGCGTTTGTACGTTTGGCTCCATTCAAAATGGAATTTTTAAGCCTAGATCCCTATATAGCGCTATACCATGACGTTTTAACGGATCGTGAAATTGTAACACTCAAGGATTTGGTGAAGACTAACTTGAAACGAGCCACGGTTTTCGACAAATACCAGCAAAAAAATGCAATAAATCACGAAAGAGTCGCAAAAATTTCATGGTTACCCGACGATAGTAGCAATACGACGCTCGGTATTATACAAAAACTCGCAGACATGACAGGTTTGAATACATCGGGATGGGAACCAATGCAAATTATGAACTACGGTCTAGGTGGTCACTTTAAAGAGCATTTTGATTTTTTCAACCTGTCCGAGGTAAAGTATTCCATATAAAGAGAACAAAATGAATAGAACACCATCATCTTTCATCTTTCCTTTCAAGACTACCCCTTTTACCGATATAAACGCGCAAAATGATCGTCTAGCTACTATACTTGTTTATGTAGGTTGACATATAATTACAAAATTGAAAATTTTATCAAAAAAATCTTTTATATAACTTAAGATGAGTGATGTAGAACAGGGTGGTAGCACTATATTCCCAAATATTCGTACCGTTGTGTCGCCAAAGAAAGGTACCGCAGTAGTTTGGTACAATCTGGACAATGCGTTAAATCCTGATTCGCGTACATTGCATGCAGCTTGCCCCGTCTTAGTTGGTTCTAAATGGGGTGCGTAAAATAAATGAATTCTTTTGACCTCTTTTTGCATATCTTTACACAAATGAATTTTTCCTTTCAGTTCTTACCAAATGGGTTAATTCCTTGCATCAAACGTTTAGAAAGCCATGCTATCGTTAAGTGAAATTCTGAAATACGTTTACAAAAATCAATTGGGAAGGCAGAGTTTTTTGTTTATAATCTTGCCCCTCCTACTCTAGTTTAATGTAATAACAATAAGAAAATCCATGTATTCCTATGCATCAATCATTTTAGACGCAAATGCTAAAACAAATGAATTCCAAGTCAATTTTTAATTGTTTCATGATAAATGCAAGTAAGCACAATAGTGACGTTTAACGTTATATTGTAGGATTTTACAAATCGTTTTTACTTTTTGTGGTCATTAATTTATTGACATCACCTTATAAAATTCATTCTCGGGCATCTCATGAGTTGGACAGCCGCTTTTCATGTCGTTACGCAGGACTCGTCGCATAGCCATCGAGGATACGGACTCCGAAAATTGAACTGCATACTAGAAAGTAATTGAAAAATGGCGACGTTTTTGTCCTTGAATCAATTATGATTCAAGAATTTTAACTTGACGTCCGTTTCCGTCCGCTGTTTAATCCATATACGGACATTTATATATATATATATATGTATCTATGTATACCTGTGTATGTATATCTGTATCCATTATATAATATCGTTTATATACACATTCTATACAAACGACGAAAAACGATGTCATCCATCGTAAAAAACGTTTCATTTAAAGCTAGAAAAATTTTTTTGACGTAGATGCTTATAATGACATTAATGCATGGCTGCGATTTAATGTTCAACGCGTCTTTATCGATGCTTTTTATACAAATTTTGTAAAAATCCCTGTAAGCATGAAGTGCAGAACACAAAAAAAAAAAAAAAAACAAAAATTGAAGATTCAATACTTTAAACAACAAATAAAAAATTATTTCTGCTTTCCTTGATATTAATTATCCCGAAAATATAGATTTCTAAGGTTTCGCATTCATAGATACAAACTAATCGTTGAAAAGACTTGAATTTCAATACCTTGTTATACGGTAAAGCGAAGCATTCATATAAAATTTGCCATGAGAATTGCAATTATTACAACAAATATATATATATATATATATATATATATATATATATATATTACGTTTCGCTTCGCGCTTGCAACACTTTTCAAACAAGTTCGATAGAAAGTATTGGTAAAGACGCACTAAATATTAAACCGAAACCATTAATGCCATTATAAGCATCTACGTTACTCTCGAAATGAAGGGTGTAAACCATTGTTATGGCTTTAAAAAAAAAAGAGGTTCTTCAGATAAGTGGGAAACCCAGATTCATATCTACCTGAGAGTGACCTTGGTGAAGTTGTACCAAATATATCTGCTAGTGTATTGAAGGAGGTAGAATCAAAAGGCAAGACATTAAGCTGCAGCTTGCCAGCGGCAATTCGTTTAACATGAGTATTCTTGTCTTGTTGTAGCACTAGGGAAATAGTTGTCAACTTATCTACCTGTAAGTAGAAAATAAGTGAAAACACTAAAGTGAAATGCGGCCCACTAATGAATAGTTTAGATCACTTTGCTTACTACAGTTAGAATAAGGCTTTGTATGGGAACTGGTCGAAAAAGTGGTCGGTTCCGAACCATTTTCAACAATGTTCGTCCTTGGACCACAACATGTCAATATGTACCAAATTTCATGAAAATATCTCAATCAATATCTCATCTGTAGGTTGAATACAAGAAACCAAGACAGACAGACGGGCAGATAATAGAAATAGATTGATAGAAAAAGTGATTATGAATCGAGCGGTATAATAAAAGCTGGGTCTATCCTAAGTCCTTCTGGGTGATGCAGACATACGTGCACACTTAAAATATCCTTCTAGCCCAAGTGTTGTAGGATATGATCATACAAAGCCTTACACTTGATTACCGTTAAAACGCGGCTTCCGCGTCCATTTTTAAGAAAGGCTTCGCTTTTAATTAATTTATTTTATTTTTTTTTTGTTTTTTTTTTTATTGAATGTGTTTAAAATAATTTTTGTGTACATAAATGATTCTTCTTCTATAATATTAATAAAAACATTTATTTCTGTTACAGATTGATTTTTGATTTACGTTTCATTTTCTTTTTTGGAAAATTTCAACTTCAAAATAATTACTCAATTCAATTTATTGTGGAAGCAAGGACACACTAAATTGAACTTGATTCTTGATATACAATGAATATAATTTCTTATTCCATTAAATTTTTACTTGTGTTTTTTTTTGTTTTTTTGCTTTTTTTATTTTTTTGCTTTTTTGCTTTTTTCTTGCTTTAATAAAATTTAATACTGTCAATTGTGCTTTGTTTGTTATTATTTTTTGCTTCTTCTTCTTCTTCTTCTTTTTTTTTTTAATGCCTATTACTATGTTATTTATATATAGAGTAGTGGTGAGCATTGTAGGTGGTTTTATTGTTGCAAAATTTGTTTCACATAGAGTTTGTTTGTTTGTTTGTTTACGTTTTACAAGTAGGGATTGTCTTCGAGGGGCGTATTAAGGTGTTTCACATAAAACAGAATATATGTTTTTTGTTGGTTTTTTTTCTCTTTCTTTAATATTATTTATTATTCGCATAGTTATACGAACATATGCATGTGTAGATGTGTCAATATCAAGAAATATCGACTGTTTTTTTTTTTTTTTTTTCATTATTTTGTCATACAAACAAAAAGGTATTTTTTTTACCTTTTTATGTATTTAACCTTTAATTATAGAGATTTTCTTAAATATTTAACATTGCTTCCCTTAGGATATTAAAAAAGAAAAAAAAAAGAAAAAGTTTTGATATCCGGTTTTCCTTCTAAAACGCTGTATTATTTGATTTTCACCCGGTTTGGTGGTTTACTTGAAATTACAGTTTCTTAATTTTTTGTTTGTTTAATTTTTTTATAATATTTTTAATTTTTTTTTTTTTTTGCTTTTATTTTTCCTTTTATTAATTTACATCAATTTAATTTATTACATTCAATTATACAAACACTTACCCAAGAAAATATATATATATTTTTTTGCAATGAATATTCGAATACATTTTAATATTGTGCTTAAATAAGAGAAAAACATCTAAACTTTGCATATGTTTGTTGTTGTTTTTTTTTTTTTGGCAAACTTTCTCATGCATTGATCTAAAAATTAAAATGAAATTTTAATTTTTTTTCTTTAGATTAGTAAAGTGCGCCTCTTTTTCTTTTCCTTATATTTTTTTTTTTTTGTAAATTTAATTTAATACGATTTTATTCAATCTTCCAACAACGTTCAACAATGTAATCGCTATCCCAACATATTCAACAGGTTATCTTCTCCGAAGGTTCTTGATGTTCGCTGCGCCTTCGTGAACAAATTAATTCTAATATTTATCCCATAAAATGATCGATGAACAAAAAATTACTTTCTTTTGTTTTTTTTTTTTTTTCTATTCATGACTGATCGTTTTAGGAGCGATTACGTAATGCGCTCTTTGTTTTTTTTTTTTTTTTTTTCTTTTTAATACGATTTTTTGATTAATTTCTCTTTAAATTTCGTAATTGCGAAATTTATTCGCTACGTCCGAGTTCTCGGTGCCCCATTCAGGCTTGCGACTGCCGTAATAGAGTGCTGCCCCGCCCTCTGAGGCTCGACGATGAGCTGGGTTGGGTGCGGCTGCAGCCAAGCCACCGCCACTAGCTGCTGCGGAACCAGTAGCGGCCCCCGTCTCAGGTAGCATACGATCTTTTGTTTTCGGTGTTGCCCAATGCATTGACTTTTCATTAAAGGAAATTTATAAACATATATATGTTAAAACTATATATGAAACATTGCACATCTAATCACAAGGAATCTACTTTGCATGCAGATATCGTTCTGGATATTGATGGATAGAGAGGTGGGTTCGTAGCTTCAGGTGAGTCTGGAATACCCAGCACCTTAAGCCTCTATAAATAGGTTGTAAAGAATTTTTTCAGTATAGGTAGTACGCCTTTCGACTTATCTAAATCAGTCCCCCACACACATCTGCACCCATTCGCTTCTAATCGTTTTTCTGTAGTTTTCTGGTTTTCATTATTATTTGGTATTTGGTCTCCATAGCTTTTTGTTATTGATTCACCTAGATTTTCATATCCATTAAGATTATATTCCTAACACCTGGTTTTTGTATGAAATTTACAAGTGTGAGATGCCAAACCTGGTGACCGCCGCGACTAGGGTTAACGAGGATTAAAGGCTTTTCAAAAGCAAATTTTAAAGCTTGCTCCAATTTACAGAGAAACGTAATCAAATGGTATGACGTCATTGATTTGTAATAAATTTTCCAAAGTTGAGTGAAAGACTGAGCTAATGAAAGAGAGCCTTAGACATGTTGTTAGCTATTCGAATCTTTTTTACACGTTTGTGGTCATTGGAATAAAAACAGAGGTTCCGCATAATTTCCCCTTCTCAATCTATAAGCCTTCCTGGCGATCTCCGTTCCTATTAAATAACTGATTAAATGAAAAAATTAAAAAAAGAGTATCATAGAAAAAGCCTTTCTCGCTCTTTTCAATAATTCCCACTTCGTAAAAGGTATTTTTACTTCCAACGAAGAACATAGAGGCAAACCGAAATGGCAATAAGGATTTTGTCATCAATAACAGGCAGAACACACTGGCCTGCCCTGATGTCGTAACAAAGCATAGTTTATTGTGGCCCTTAATAAGATTCGCGGCTCTCATGCCTACGAAAGGCAGGAGGAAAAATCCATTAACCGTTATTAAACAGTCAATGCAATTTCCGTAATTAATATGATACGTTGTAGGTGCTGCGGTTACTCCTGTATTCACATGTAATTTTATTATCTGAAGCTCTTCGCTGATATCATCATCACTTTAGCAGAGAAGCAAAGATATGAAGCAAATCATTTTGAAATTTTAAAAATATTTTTCAAACATACACACGCACACACTTTCCGATATCAACAATTATCTTAAAATTGTACTCATATTAAAAGAAACCCACATTTTTTTATGCTTGTATTCGATCACGAAGATACCCCTTTTCCCCTCAAGTCATGTGCATATTATCCGTTGATGTATCTTAGTTAACCTGCAACAGCAACAACACATCGACTACAAATATATTACGGAATGGAGCATTCAGCGGTATAAAAGGGTTGGAATACATTGTGCAAAGAAATGTGACAGAAACATCCATAAAAATGTGCTTCAAATATATGTAAAGAAAAAAAATAAAAAAAATAAAAATCGTGGAAAGGAAAATTTATGTAGGGGTTGCACTGAATATTTTGATATCCACCGCCTGATTTCTATTTAAAATCCGTGTTCAACTCGATCATAATTGTGTACGTGTTTATTAATATAGTTTGAATATTTTTATAAAATGTCGAGCACAATTTTACAAACCTATATATATATATATATATATATA
>KK502483.1:528311-540163 GCA_000688735.1 Glossina austeni | reverse complement strand
AGTTTGTTCATTAGTGGTGGATGCAATAAAAACTCTTATGGGGGATACTAAACTTTCCGTAATTTTTGTTTTAAACATGCATTCATATAAAGACCCGGGCACCGTTTCGAAAAACTTTCTTTTTCACATATTATTTATTTGCTTGTTTATATAGAGGGAACATAGAGAATAGAGAAATACTTTTTTATTCCGAGCAAATGTTTTTTTTTTTTGTAATGTTTCGCGAAAAACACAAAATGGGAGTTTAGAGTGTCCCGTAACATCGAGAGAAAAGGGAGCAAAATGAAAAAAAAAAAAAATAAAAAAACTGTTATGTATATGTGTAAAGTTTGCCTACCTCTTTATCCACTTTCTCCGCAATTGTATATCTTCTCACCTGACCAACATGTTCCTTCATGCCCAACCAGTTTTTATAGCTCATAGCAATACCGCTGTTACGCCATTTATCGTAATTTGCACGCTTCTCGGGATCGCATAAAGTTTCTTTAGCCTCCTGCAGAACGAAATTAATTTAAAAACAAAATACATGCATATATATATATATATATATATATATATATTTTTTTTTTTTTTTAAATTCATTTGTAATAAAGCCTTAAGGGATAATAAAATCCTCTGTAATTTTTTATTCATCTATAGTTTTTCGCATTTATGTCTTTGTCTCAGTTTTTCCACTACAAAAACTATGGATGATTACCCGCCATCGTTTTTGAACATTTAGGTCAACATAAGTTAGCGGTTGTCCTTTTTTTTTTTTTTTAATACACATCACCGAAGAATGAGAACTATATTCATTTTGTCAAAACGTTTGCAATTTCCAGAAGGAGGTTTCAGGGCCGCCCCAAAAAGCGTATATATCAGCAGCATTAAATTCTGAATCGATTTAACTACGTTCGTCTATCTATGTGAGAATAAATCAGCCGCGTTCGACGAAGAATATGAAAAATTGGTTATTTTCCTCTTTTCTAGGACAACAGTGTGATGGGTAGACAAAAATTTGGTCAGGACTGAATATAATTTTCTTACTTGTTTTCATTCCCTACATGAAGACCAACTACATTAAAATTTTTATTAAATTTACAAAAGATGTCTATCAGTAGCCGACTGAAGTCGATGCTATCGTTCACACAAATATTCCCGAAAGCACAAAATATAAGCTATAGATGGCACAATTCATTGCGATCCGTACGTATCCGTACGTGCGCTTGCAAAAAAAAAAAATACTACAAAAATGTAAATAAATATTAAAATTACTTTGCAATAAAATCCTGTGAGTAAATTATTTACGTCTACTACTATTTTCCCTTCCTTTAGTCACTTTTTCTTGCATTATTCTTTAATACGCATAATATGCATAAACATTACATACACACCTAGCAAGGTACAGTACATGCAACAGGTTTAAGTGCCATCCATAAATAGAATACACAACTTGGTTTACCCCTTCGTTTTCCCCTATCTGATGAAAGTGTGTGTGTGTGTTAATGGAAACTTGTGGTTTTAGTGGCACGTTAGTCTAATTTAGTTTGGTTGATATTGTTATTGCTCTTACCTTCAATTTTTGAAATTTAGCTTCAGCTTCTTTATCGCCGCTATTCTTATCGGGATGATACTGCAAAGCTAAGATCTTGTATTCAGACTGAATTTGTTCAACCTGTAAGTGATAGATTAAGAAAAAGTTACATTAGCATCAAACTTATTTCAGACACTCTTCCTTTAAATCCTCCTCCCCCTCCTCCTCCCCACTCCTTCTGTTATTCGCTTTACTATTCGCATGTCTACAGACATAAAATTGCTTCATGTAAGTTTGGTTTTGATACAAGTTCCACTCTCGTTGTTTCGTTTTTTTTAATTTTTGATTTACTAAAAAAATTATATAAGTAGCGGTATGTGCGTGCATGCTGTTACAGCCATGTTTTGCAAAACGTATAATGGCAGATGATGGCTATAATACCCTTAGGTAATTCAATATGTTCTAGTACCTGCAAGTGATGATGGGATGATGGTGGATGAATAGACAAATGTTTTACAAAATACTATGCAAGGATATGTATGCAGGTGTACTTAACAATCTGTTAAATATTGCATTATTCTCTCTTTTACATTGTCTACACCAAGCGCTGCACTGCACCGCACCGTGTTGCTGTGTTTGTTGCCATTACTTTTTATAGAAATATTTCACCTCTCATGCGGGCGCAGTGAGCGCAGGTGAATTCATTATTATCTATGTGTTAATTTAGGTAACAAAGGGCGTAGATTTCGAATATTAACGACTTATTGATCTAAGTCCCTTCAATATTTTATCGATGATAATATTTGTACCTATCTGACAGAATTAGCAGAACTAAAAAGCTTAAGCATACTTATAATTAACATTTTTCTGGATATTCTTAAAGCTTTTCGTATTTCATAATTTATTAAACGACTATACTTGAGTTCCTCTCATTGAAATATTCAATGAATTTACCCGAGAAGTAGAGCAAAGAAAAACTAGTAACAAAATTATATATGCGGACGTGACCGAATCTTTTATACCCATAAAGGGTAAAAAGAATGGAAAATAACTTTATTTTCATTATATGTCCTGGCCATGGACGATTTGTTCTATTTTTTAGAATGAAAACTGAAATTGCTTATGAGTGACAAGCAAAAACAAGAGAAGCGAAGATGTTCACCGTTTTTTTTTTTTTGCATAGGCGTGTGGGCGTGTGTTGTAGGTGTGTATCTTCATTTTTACGAACAGAATAATGTTTACCATAGACACTAGACAGTTGAGCTGGGCAGACAAATAGACGGACATGCTTAGGTGCATTCCTAATTTGAAATTGGCCAAGAATTCTTGAAGCTTGAACCCTGAAGGGTTCTTGAAGCTTGCTTCTAGGCGTTATCAAGGTGTTGAAAAACAAAAATTAAATTTTGACCATTATAAGTAGTAAGCCAAAGATCAATTTTTGTATTCCTTTTTCCTCCGTGGTACTGTAGACCCGTTCTTCTACCCATTTCGCCCATTCTCAATACCAACCTGCGTACAAAAACTGCTAATGTTTCTGGCAAATTTCAAGTTGATAGATTCATTTGTCAGATGGGACGGACATGGTTAAATCGATTCAAAATTTGAATATATATATAGTTTGTGTGGTCACTGAAACTTTCTTCTGAGTATTGCAAATGTTCTGACAAAATTATCCTTCATCGTTGATGGGTACAGAAAACACTGTGCTTTCTTGCTTGAATAAGAGAATGTCTTGGTTGTGGTAAAACCGAAGTGTCCTTAAAACCGACACACAATAGTAGACAATTGGAATCATCTATAGAATCGGTTTCGTGCATTTCTATATATTATTTATTCTTTACATACGTCTTAGGTTCTTAGGCTATAATTACTTCAACAGTTCAGTTGAAAATCAAATGCTTACGCATTGTGTTGTATTCTATCTTTGAGTAGTGTTTTATTTCCTGTCGACAGGATAAGAAAAAAGAAAAAGAAAAACCTTCAAGAATCTTTACTTACTTACTTACTTACTTACTTACTCGCACTCGTTATGCACTGTTCCTAAACTGTTTTTTCCGATTGCAATAAATGCAATTTCTCTGCATACGAATATATTATGTATTACATAACAGCTTCGCTGAATAAATGTTGTTTTGTATGTGTTATGTCGCTAAGTGATGTCTGAATTCTACTTGAGTTCTCTTAAATGTAAAATTTTCTTAGCATAAACTTTGTTTCCGATTGCTTTCTGCAGTGTGCAAAAGAAAAGAAAAAAAAAAACACTTACATTAAATTAATTAGATCTGCTCCGTTACTTAAATTTATGTGACCTTTTCAAATAGTGAGTCCTTCCCTTTGAATCCTTGGACGCGAATATTTCTTCCTTTTTCACCTGCACTTTTTGTTTATCTTTACGAGTGAATGTAAATCAAATGTATTCTCACATCCTCTTACTATCGCTATTACTTTATGTAGATATGTTAATGTTTTTTAGACACTACTAACACAGCAGCAGCAGATGCAGCAGCAGCAGCACGACCGTATATAATGTCATTTTTCAATAAACCTCTTATTCTTATTAATACATAAAGTATATATGTATGTGTGTGTGTGTGTGTGTGTGTAAATATAGCAATGAAATTTATTCAGAAAAGAAATAAGAACGTTAATAATATTATAGAAAAAAAATATGTATCTACTTATTTTTACCATAAATATCATTATTATTATTATGTATTTACTTATCTCGAGAAAATAAATTCTTGCGTTAAAGTAGAACAAGCACTAGCAACTAAGTGTACGTTATATGAAAAATTTATATAAATTTTATAAATTTACGCAAAACTTTTTCGAAGTATTTTCATAGCATCCTTCTTTAGCCCCTTTAATGACACGATTATCGTCAATCTGAATTTATTTTTCTGACTAATTAATTAGAAAAAAAGTCGAAAAAAAGCAATTGAAGTGATTGATAAGTGATAACTTAGCTTTTTCCTCTTATTAATTGGGAAAGGAACCGTTAATAAAACCTTCCGCAACACCTCATGTGTGACTCTTGTGAAGTTAGTAAACGTAGTAAAGGTAGTAAAGTCTCGCATTGAATCCGATCCAAACGAAGAGATACAGATGTACTTATATATAGAATATTAATTGAATTAGAATATGGTTCTCTCCGAGTTTTTTGTTGTTGGTGCAAAAGCATTTGCAAAGCTAATACACTCGCGTATTGTGACAACAAATTGCAAAACAATTTTCCTTTATAAATATTAAAAATAATTCTCTTTAGCACTTTTAATATTTCATACAGAACGCACATGTACACATGGACAGGATCGTTTGCATAGGTTAAAAGGAATGTTTAACAACATTTTTCATTCCAAACATCAAATTTAATTTAATTTGCTTTTAAATAATTTGCATTAAACAAAATGAATTTCACACATTTTCAACATGCCTCTGCCTATAGTGGCTATGATGCAAAGGCATGCATATGGTTTTCCGTACGTTTCTTACATTTACGTTTACATTTCGTTATTGTTAATATATTTTTGTAATAAATAAAAGTTAATGTAAACATAATGTTCATAGAATCCATGAAGGTTGTAGGTAGGCGGTAACGCAGGCGAAACCAAGAAAACAATGTAAACAGATAGCGTAGTACATCAGTTATTTTGATGTGTACGCAGGAAAGAAAAGTTAATATAAAAAGAAAAGAAAACTGTAGCATATACTTGGGCGTTTTTATAAATGTATCCATCCAAAAACGTTTTTAATACTGTGTACGAATGAATTAAAGAAAGATAAACAAAAGGAAATATATATACATACGTACATACATACATATATATATATATATATATACATACGAATAAATGAAAAGTAAAAGATGTAAAACGCACACGCTCACACAGCCCTCCAAAATGGTAAATGTGTTAAACACTAAATTGAAATGAAAAACGAATAGAACTAAAAAACACCATGACTGAGATGCCTTTCGGCTAAATTAAGGAAAAAGAAAACATCTTCCAACTAAAGGT
The DNA here is from genome assembly GCA_000688735.1 of Glossina austeni. Lineage (NCBI taxonomy): Eukaryota > Metazoa > Arthropoda > Insecta > Diptera > Glossinidae > Glossina > Glossina austeni. Next base: position 534,634 of record KK502483.1, on the reverse strand, counting down.
TAAAGTTTGTTGTACTAGAATGTAACTCAGTTACGCGAAAAACTAAATTTAAACTTAAGGGTATATCGCTAAAGAGGAAATTGGACTTGACTGGGAAGAGCAGAACTCGGACGCGGTTCTTTTTCAAGTGTCGTATCATGCAACCTTGCGGCCATAAATGGAAGAATAGATTATAATGTTATCGGGGTTTTTTTTTTTTTTTACTATACTATTCCAAAAGCTCATTCATCTTAATATCGACCTAAGTGATAAGATGGACTTGAAATCTTCAGATTAGGTCTCTTAGACAAAAATTCGACATTTGAACAGTTATTTAAACTGAAAGGCATAGTTGAGCGAAATCGATTCCTAAATCGATTTCGTTTTTAATTCTGATCAAAAATATGTACATAAATGGTGACATATTTTGCACGCTCCACACACAATCGCTAAATGAAGTAAATGAAATAAATGGAAATAAATTGTATAGCAAATGATTCTCCAGCACTCGCTTTCACTTTTACATGCAGTCGTGAAGTACTAATGAGTTAATTGATATAAAACAAAATTAAATTCAAGGTATCAAAGCATACAAATTAAATAAATACAAATAATAACAATAACATTATTATAATAGGTGCTGGATGTTTTCACTCATTCATTTCATTATATATTTCTCAATAATAGAATTTACGATAATAAATATTTATGTAAAAAATTTAAACTTTCATTGATAACGAGAGATATTTGATAGCATTTTTTTCTTTCTTTCTTTTTTTTTTTTCTTTTGTTGACTATTTGTGTGACACAACAATTGTTGCCGCACTCAAATAATATAATAGCCAATCTATACGTTAAATCGCCAGCATCATCATCATCATCATACTTTATAATGTTAATGAATTGAAACACATATGCATTCAGGCCTACTTACACATAAAGGTGTGTACCTATAACTTTTCACAGCGTATATACAACACAAATCCTAGAACAAATCAAAAACTCATATAACGCGTAAAAGCGAATCTTTGATCCGCACTATCGCAAATAAATACACAAAATATGTAAAGAATTTTATTAAAGGCGTGTGAGAAGTTTCGCATTGTTTAGTTTCGCAATTTCTGCGATCGTAAGGGGTTTGAAAAACAACAAACGAAAGATAGACGACGGATATCAACTTTGTTTTGGGTTGCTAAAGGCTACACTGACTGCTGACTGTTACAAACTGAAAAACAGATTAAGTATACCGTCATGTTGTAGCGTCGTGTATAAAAATCAAAATTCAGTACTTTCATTGTAGTAAGTGTATCAAGGATTTTTATAGAAATTTTTGCTGATTCATAGAAACATGAATAGACGTTCTTTGCCACATAGCACAGAGAACAGCATTTATCCCAATACTATCATCTAGGAAGCATAGTGTTGCCGATGTTCATAATAAATGTTATTATAATTATGTATAACGGGAGGATGGATGCCTGCTGGCTGAAGTGTCAGCAAATGTTGCTATTCTCGACCGTACGCACGACTGTGCACAATAAGTAATAAATTACCAGGTTTGAGAGTTTCGTCATTTTTCATCCTCATTTCATATTCAGGCTGTTCTTTTTTTTCCTTTTTCCGATCGATTTCGGGATCATGTTTTGAAAAATGAATGAAAAATCAAGTCATTCTTAATGTCATATGAACATAAGGGAAATGGGTTTTAATGCCCAGCAGCTTTTAGCGATAACCCATTTCTTCAATGCCCTGCAACTTTATATCTTTTAAAAGCACTGCACACTATCGACAAAATGAGTTCGCGAGAACGTCTTTTCATTGTCCCTTCAATTGTCAGCTATTAGTCTTCCAGTAGTAGTCTGCCAGTCTGTAGAAATGATTGTAAGTAAAGCTATGCGGATTTCAATCTATATATATAATTTTTATATATATATATGTATATATATACAGCGTATTTTCCTTATAAAGCAGAGAGATAGCTGACAAATCAATAAAATTTACGACATTATAGATAACTGTATGCAAAAGTCATTATTGATCGAAACATCTTCGTTAGATGAGACACTTTGTCAATTTCACCTTGTTAATGTCATCTTAGTTGAGCTTCTTAACACATGCATGCATGCATACATACATACATACATACATACATACATACATTCATATGTGAGATGATTCTCATTAATTTTAATTAATCATACGTCACTCTGACAAGGGTCGGATTTCGTATCTACGTTAATATGACTAAAGAATTAAGGCAATCCGCTGAATTGCTTTCTCTTATTCATCTAAAGACCGAAATGCATTTTAATCCTTAAAAGGAAAATTCGAATTATTATTATTATTATTAACCCAGCCATAGAAATAAATTCTTAAAGCACTAGCATTCTAAGGGTATTGGCTTTGTCAAAAACTCTACCGCACTTAAGATACGAACCTATGACGATCGAGCTGCTAGTCAAGATTTTTTGCCTTCAGCCGCTTAGGCTGGTGAGCTTTTAAATTTTTCTTTGAAATTTACTGCCGTCATGTTTTCGTTAATTTTAAATAATTGTGGGCCATAGCCCGCCACCATTATTATTATGCACAGTTATTCTTATAATGCTGAGTTTTTAAAATAAATCGTTAGATATGAAGCAGCTGGTAAAGCTGTTCAATTCAAAACATTGTCAAAAGCATTCATTCAAATTTTACCAAAATATCTCAGAAATTGTGATCTGCAGCTTGAACACAAGAATACAAGACGGACAGACAATATTAGAAGCACTTTCTGAGACGAAGGATGGGTTTTTTTTTTCAAGTCCTTGTGGAAGTTGTATATACATTCATACGGACTCAATATACGTTTCCATCACAAGTGGTATAAAGTACAAAAATGCGAACATATGTAACACCCGGAAGCGTTTGAGATAGACTCAACTTTTATTATACCGACCGATTGACAATTAGCTGAAAAATCAGATAAAATTCCGTAAAATGACTCTTGTGGTCTCTATATAAAATGATTCTAAAAAAGAACTTAATGATTTTATTAAATCACTATAACATAATTCTTATACCCATGCATTTTGTCAAAACAGTTGCAACATCCAGGAGGAAGCCTCAGATACCCAAGTTTACAAATTTCTGAAACCATTTAAGCATGCCTGTCTGTTTGTCCGTCTGCACAATATCTGCTGTAAACACCCTCCTGGCCACAAAACAAATATATTTCACTTCTCATTGTTCCCATTGTTACTGTATTTTTTTTTTTTTTTTTTTGAAACAATTCAAACGTAAATAAGGTTTTCCTTCGTAAGCATTGCAAAAATGAATGACTTAACAATTTACGCATTTTCTTAATTTCCATGTACCCTGTCGCCCAAGTTGAAAGTATTGGATAATTAATGTTTACGTTTAACGTCTCATAAGATTTTCAATTTTGCAAATTTTCTTCAAGCCATTATGGTGATGACATTAAAGTGATGCGATTTTGATGACTAAAAATATTCCTACCACTATATCGAGCATTAGTGAAATGCTTGATCATAATCTTATTTTCTTCTTCAACTTTTCATTTAGACTGCGGAGAGAAATGTAACGACCAATAGAGTACAGAAATATTCGGTCTTTGGATATGAAAGAAGAATAACCGATAGTGTCTATAAGTGTCAAAATATTGCCAAGAATCGATTAAATTAAAATATTTCATTAAAATGTCTTTTAAGAATCTTTAGGAAGAAGAAGATTGACTTTTTGAAGGAAAAACAAAGTTATGGACAAAGTATTAGACTTTTTGAATTAAATTAAATAGTTAGATGAAGCCAATATATATGTATATGTATTTCTCGCTTTTACTCTTGAATTGACGTTCAAATAAATAATTCTGTAAACGTAAGTTTCTGGTTTCATTTGCACCGAAAGCGCTTATTTGAAGTGAAAGTAAAAGCTATTACAAGTTTATTACATTAAAGGTTGTTTGAGTGCTTTTCAAACAAGAATGAATGCCGGACAAAATTATTCAGCAATAAGTCTTAATCTCATTTAGAGAACGCGGAATAATGGGAAATGGGGTAAAATGCCTCTTACACAACCGATTTATGATTGTATTAAACATTAATATGCTTAAAGGAAGAAAGTTTAGAAATAAAAGAAAAGATTTTTCTTCGCTCTATTCAGTTAAAGGTAAACAATTTTTCATTAATTTATTCTGTTGATCTAAAGCGAATTCGTTTAACGCCTTTATCGGTTAATCTATCCACTAAGTATAGAATTAATTAAGGAAACGTCTCTGTAAATAAAAAATGCGAAGACAATTTCTTTTACGAGTGCAAACAGATGTTATGGTATCCCCAAGAGTGAAGGCTTATTTGCACCTTCGGCTTTTCTAACTATTATTTAATTCTTCATATTTATAAAGAGTCGACATCACCCAGCACTTTTCTTTTGTCATGTCATAAACACAAAGTCATAAAAATGTACGAGCCTTGCACAAGTTAAGCCCCAACACCTGAAAACAGTGGATCGTTGAAAAGGAGGGGAAATAACTGTTGGTGTGGGAAGGCTCGTTATTAAATTATTAAATCGCTATAGCGCTCTCTATAAACCGCTAAATGAACGCCAAACGTGGCACGTAGAGCGGTCAAATAACCTCTAAAGTAGAGGCAAAATTTGAGGCATTATTTCCAGACCTTTCTGCTTTTGGCTCTAAGCCACTCTTAAAGTGATGGAAATCAACAAAACTATCGCAAACAGTTGTTTGACTTCTTAACGCCATTATTCATCAATTTTTATCATTACGAAGACCTATATGACTAAATGGGCGTCGAATTATTCAGGCATATATTTTTAAAACCTTTTACATAATTTCTCGACTGCATATAAATAAAAATTTTGTAAAAATTTGGTAGTGAAAGTAGTTTCACTACAGTGCACTGTTAATGAAGAATAATTGTCTGAAAAGGAGCCGAATAAATAATGCAGACGACTCGTTCGACAAAGCACAGGGATATGGATGCTTAAAAATGAATAGGGGACTGATAGGGCTCCTTAAATATAATATAGGAGAGAAGAGAATGAAAATACTGTCGAGTTCAGAGAGGAGGGCAGTGTGACATATGTAGCATTAATTTAAGCCCAAAAGTACTCGACTTGAAGCGGAAATCGACGGAAGCGAAGATACTTCAAGTGTTGGCTTATTTTTATGACTTTTTCCAAGAGTAAATCCAAACGTCGGAGCATAAATTATGCGAAATGACACGTTTTCTGCCTTCACTTTAAAATACCCGGACATGTTTAAGATGCATCACCATTTGACCTCCTTTGACAGAAATTGTTGTAGGCGTAGTATCGATACGCTTCGCGTTAAAGCATGCAAACGAAACTACCCGAATAGGCGGTTCGTTTGATTTAACACAGACTATAACTTCAGGCAATCACTTTATCCAGATTGTGCGTAACGGAAAGCTTCATGTCATTAGATAGGTTCCCAGAGGTGACTGGGACAAGAGTGCTATGAAAGAGAGGTAATGAATCTTTGGGAGAGAAAGGATGGTAGGGACGCATTTTATGGATTGAAGTCATTAAAATGAGTTCTTTAATGCGTAGACACGCTACAGTTACGATATGCATTAAAACACAATAATAATAATTTTTGTACTCACCGTTGAACTTTCATCACAGTTGAGCATAGCATAGAAATCCTCGTCGGGATTGCGCTTATAGTTGATGATCGAATCGACAGCACTCATTATGAGAATTTTCACAATATTAACGACTACAATGATCGCTCAAGAGAAAGTACACAATGGCAGAAAATGAAAAAGTATTGGAAATAAAAATTTTATTAAACAATGACGGACAGTCATTACATTAATGTAAATATTAGGTTGGGGAAAAAGAAATCCATTATTTTTTCGGTAGATGGCTACACTGGTAGATTTCTCGTAAAGTAACGATCAAAAAAATTTCAGATTTATGCTCGTTGGAAAGGCGACATTTCGCAGTAAAAAAAACTTCGGGAGCTTGGTTGGGAAGTTTTAATGCATCCGATCCAAGCGATTATCATCTTTTTCTTGCATTGCAAAATTTCTTTAATGATAAAAAATTGGAATCTAGGGAGGATTGTGAAAATCGACTACTAGAGTTTTTTGCAAATAGAGACCAGGACTTCTATGAGAGAGGCAAGGAAATGGCAACAAATTATACAACAAAACGGTGCATATTTGACCCAAATCGGACAATCCGAAGCATGTTAAATAAAGTCCTGAAGTTCATATAAAAATAATGGATTTCTTTTTCCCCAACCTAAAATAAATATATTTTTTTTTTTTTTTTTTTTTTTTTTTTTTTAATTTATTCCAACC
>KK502483.1:514987-527648 GCA_000688735.1 Glossina austeni | reverse complement strand
TTCGAGCATTATTCATAAACAAAGGGTTATCACAGTAACAACAACGCCGATGTGGTTGGAATAAATTAAAAAAAAAAAAAAAAATATTAAGAAAAAGAAAAATCAGGTTTTTAAGAAAAATATAAAATATACTTATAACTGATTTTGATTTCGTTTTAAAAACATGAAAAAACTTTTATTCTCATATATCATATATATATATATATATATATATATGTATATATATATATATATTTTTTTTTTCTTGCTTAGGTCAATTGTTCATATCAATTAGCACAATCACTCGCACATTCACACACACGCACGAATGCCCATACACACATAGACACACACATTGGATAGTTTAAATTTTTATATATTTTTATAAAAACAATCTTTTTTCAATTTGAATAAAAATTCGATAGTTTTTAGTTAATTGAATTTTAAAAAAAAAAAAAATTTCGTTTAATTTTTGTTTGCAAATATTTACAATTGTTATTTTTTAATAATTTTTCTGAAATAACAACGAAAACACAAATGACTTTCAAGCGCGTGCTTTTTTTGTTGTTGTTGCGCTACTGGGATCAATTTACTAACTGCCACTTGTATACCCGTTGTTTTGTTTTAACTCTTATAGCGTCTAGAGTAGAAATTATTGTTATTTTTATTTCTCTGCTTCTCACGGCTGTATACACACAAAATATATATTCGGACTCTGACTGACGAACTTAGATAGATAGATAGATAGATTACACCTACAAAGCAACACTACCTTCTAACACTTTCGTAATATTTAATTTAAGTATGACTTGCAGGAGCAACACTTGCAAACTGGAATCATTCATCATTTTATTCATATCGCTCTCTCTCTCTCTCTCCCTCTTTCTCTCTCCCTCTTTCTCTCTTCGCTCTCAATCTCCAAAATGTACTCCAAAGTTTTAAATTGTTTATCTATCTCTTCCACTTTAATCTGAAGATAATTTTGTCCACCTTTTGGCTTTACTATCTCTCTCTTTTTCTCCTTCTCTCTCTATCTCGCCATTAGATAACAGCCTGACTGTGCATGCTATTCTTCGAAGCTTCTTTTTTGGGATTTTTTCTTTTCTTTTTCTTTTTTTTACGTAGATTTCAATTCCAGTTTTCTATTATAGCGAAAAACTTTTTCTCAGAAGAATACACACCGGCATGTCCAGCATGCGCATCTTAATTTCCAAGCTTTTCTACTGTACTCTTTACTTTCGATCCACAAGCTTTAACAGTGACGGCAATAATTTAAGGAACGGATATAAGAGATCCTAATACAATGTCGAGATTGACTTTTGATTTTCCATTAGAAAGTGCAGTTAACTTAAAATTGTCTTCGCATTGTTGTGTGGATTTGATTTTGATCCAAAGAGAATTACATATGTGACGATTCCATTGTCACAGATTATAATTTTCGCAGTCACCACCACGCAAGATGACGGTATATTTGGTTTATCTTTCCGTTTGCAATGCCTGATCAGAAGATATGCAAATTCCTAATCAGCGAAACATTCTAGACCATTTTAAGCTGCTTGTCCGTCCGCTGCACAGTCTGTTGCCAACTTGGGTTACCTTTTTTCAAGTGAAACATTTTATAAAAATAAAAAAGAAAAGATCTCAAATTACGATCCCATTGCTTTTGATTCTGGTAATCCAAAAATGTAGGTGTCAATGCAAGCTCTTAAGTGTTTTCAGATAATAATAGTATTGGTATTCTATTAGTACATTCGTGCCCACACTACCAGACGGCAAATGTGTTCGTGTTCGAAATAGAAAACTTGAATCCGTCGTTGATGTTCACTGAAAAGATTTAATTGTAGTACCGTGTAATTTTTATTAATTACGGATGAAAGTATTTCAATAGGTATTAATGGGAAGTAAAATTAACCGGATAAAAGCAAGATTAATCTTTTCATTCCCATTCAACCACATAGCTGTGTACGACGAACAGATATATCATGATCCGTCCATCCGTCCTTGTCGCATCTCCCTATAAAATCTTATCATATGTGTACCCCTAATTCTCTTTTTATACAATAGATACGTTCCCAAAAAATACGTGTAAAAAAAATTCGTGTAAAAAGAGAATTAGGTGTAAACAATATTAAAAAATTCTTGTTGGAGTTCACTTAATTTATTTCGTGCTTACACATTTTAATTCATTAAATATTTTATAAAAAATAATTTCTTCTTTGGAAAAAGGGTTAGGAAAGAAATTAAAAAATATGAAAAATCGTGTTAAAGCAAAAAATAATTCGTGTAAAAAAAGAAATTTGTTTTCTTTTGAACTTGTGTTAAATCAAATTCGTGTAAAAAGAGAATTGGGTGTATTTGCTATTATAATGTATTTGAGAAAATATTTTTGTCATTTTGTCAAGCCGTTTGATTGTAACCTACACACACTCCGTGTTTGATGAGAATACGAGTCTTATCGCTAAACAGGTCGACCCAGTTAAGCGATTAATTGTAAAACATTCCATATATTTATATAGCTTTGTTTCTATTAGTTTCACTTCTTATGTCTGGCTGCGGCTCAGTTTAAACATTTCTCATAACAAATTAAATTTCCAAGCGGGCCGTTTATTGAAAAACTTGAAAAGCTCTTAGTAAGAAAATAAACTTTCCATTGTAGATTTTTTTAATGCATTGTCTTGTTGTTGTCTATAAAGTTTTTAAATGAAAGGAAAGCTTTTTAGGCGAAAAGCTTTCGATAACATTTGTTGCTGACAACACTTGTTGCATTGTGATGTCATATTATGTCGATTCGTATTCGTATTATAAAAAAAGATTAAGAGATGTCGGGCGCGCGTACATAATGACTTGTATTGAATTTTATGCATCTCTCGCGAACATTTATTGACGTAAATAAATCATTTCATGAAAACATTGTCTGCAACATTGTCTGCTGTCTTTTACATTTTAAATGCATTATAATAAGCAATAAAATCGATTTGTTGATTACAAATTTGTTGGAAAAAATTGTCTGTCGTCGTTGCAACGAGCAACGAGTTTTTATGAAATTGAATTAGAGCTTGATTCCAATAAAGTGGTAATGATTCTGGCTCTGAGCAGCCTTTGTTCTTCTCTTTATTAAACAGACGTACGTGTACGTTTACGTAAATCGCAAAACACAATTTACAAAAATAGAATTCCTTGAGTAAATTCTTTTAAGCGAAATGCAAATATTTATAAATTTTAATTTACTATTGTTAACTTTTCTTTTGCTACATTATATATATATATATATATATATATATATATATATATGTTTTATTTTTGTTTTTCTTTTCACAAACAAATGTTTACTCCATCCATAAGCATTTTTCGAATATTTCACCAAAAGTTAACAACATTTAATTTCGATTGTGAAACTATAGTTGATGCGAAGCAGATGGACATATGGGCAGATGGGCCTATATTCGACTTGTATTGATTCTCTTGGGAGAGCTGTATAAAACCTTACAATTTCGAAACATTGGTTTCACATTCACATTCACATTCACTGTAAGATTGCCGATGACGCAAAAACAATATTTTTGTCTCTTAAGGTCATCATTTTTATAGCCGGATTTGTGTGTAAATCAAACTCGTTCATATTCTTAAAATGCAAAATGTGCGTCTTTGCTCGGCTGACGTGATTTTAATACATGCATGCATAGATCCAATTAAAAAAAAAAAAAAATCCTATTCAGTATCTGTTGTTAACTTTTTTTTTACGCCATTTCTGAAACGCTAAACTAATGCATCTTACAAAAACTTTTCAATGAATGTGTGTCTGTGTGTTTGTGTGTGTGTGTTTGTTTGTGTGCGCACGTTTAAACATATGTACGTGTATTGATGTACGCAACTGTAAACATAAAGAGTTCATTTGGGTGTGTCTATTTTTGTTTCATTTCAGTTTTATTTTAAAGATTCTTTCAAATCTATATTTATCCAGATATACTCAATAAACGATTCGTATTTAGGCATCTATTCATTGCATACAATCATAGAGAATGTAAAAAATATTAAAAGGTCGTTAAAAGACATTTCCGAAAAGAAAAGTATAGGCGTCGAAATTAATTTTGACTCATAGACTTGTGTTGTGTCTTGAATTTGAGATTTAGAACAATTTCTTAAACGCACATGCACGCACAAACACTTGCGCAGGCAATTTTGTATTGCTTTTCTCATAATCGAATCGATAAAGTGACCGTTAAACCCCTTTTACCAGACAAATAACGTGAATTCATCCAAAAGCATCCAAAGCATTCAACAATGAATTCATTAAAATAAGTCAAGAAACGCATATATAACGCACATAATATTATATATCGTATCTGAATCTGATACTTTAGCAACAAATTAATGAACACTGCGAAAAATTCAAACATTTTCTTTCATATTTTGTTGTACGCATGATGAATGTATTCTCAGAAATAGAAGAAGAAACAAAAAAATTCAATTCTTTAACGTTGTTGTTCTTGCTCTTTGTTGTTTCATTTGTCTTGTAAAGGGCAGCACTCAATTTCCATTAAGAAATCTTTCTTTGTACTCGCACACATTATTAAATAATGGGAATAAATTGCATGTAAATGTTAATCAAATTATTTAATTAATTTTGAATAAAACAAAATAAGATGACGAATGAAGAAATATTATAATTATGTCTTATTGTAACCATATGACGACAGTTTGAAATGATTTGAAAAGCGTAGATTGCAAAAAGAAGCTCGAGACAATATGACCTAAAACATATAATATTTGAGTTTAGAGCTCAGTCTCACTCTTTGAAAAAATTCGGTATCTAATGTAAGACCCTATAACTGTGCATGACGAACAAATACGTCATGATCCGTCCATTCGTTTATGTGGGATCTTCTCATAAAATCTTATCATGAATGTGTGTTTGCATTTTAGAAATTATTTTTTTTCATTTTATCAAGTCGCTGCACGCTGCAATCTAAACTCATATTAAATATATACTCTGTGTTTAACGAGTGTACGAGTGCAGCGATAAAGCGAGTTAACTGGCTAATGATTATAAAATAATTCTCGATGTCGCTATGATTCCTCTGTTGATTTTAATTATGTTTTATATAACAGATGGACTTATACGTACAATTATTAGGTAGTTTGGAAAGTCATTTCGTTCGATTTTTTACGGGCAACTCCTCAGACAACCGTTAAGCCCCATGGTCATTGTATATCTTGGCAATCGAAACACTTTGCTCGATTCTATAGCAATAGTTGTTCTTTGCCGAAAGCGAGATTTTCAGCCACATTTTTGCTCTTCTAACACCGAAGTATCGAAGTGAAAATGCAGTTGAAGTAAGAAAAAAATGTTTGGATGTATATGGAGAAGAGTATGTATCAAGACAAGGCCAATGTCAAAATTTATGTGTAAAAATTGCCGCCGTTTCATGACATTGAGGATACGCCATTTTCTGGATGGTCACTTGGACCTTATGAAGGCACTGTAAGGATATTAGTTCATGCAGGCCGTCGAATAATAGCTCGTGACACTGCTGGGGGATTGATAGAAAACATTCCTTTATTTTAAACAGAAAAAAAAAAAAAATTATAATAATAACGACATGACTTTCCGAACATCCCAATATCCTATAACATTAATCATATAACATTTATGGTAAATGAATAAAAAAATATTAAGAATTGTGAAATATTTCCCTTTACCAAGCTTTAAGTAAGTAAAACTCATTTCCGCGTTACCGAAATGCAAATTTAATAATTTTTAATAAATATTTTTTGCATTAATTTAAGACAGAAATCAAATATTTTTCATAATTATAAAGGGCACTGTATCTTATTTGATATCGATTATCGATTAGCTTTGGATACGTCATAGGCATGTCGGTGTAGTATTATCCAACATTTATCTCCTTATAGTTCAGTTAAAGCTACAGCAAGCAAAGACTTGACACACAACTGAAATTCTTGCTAATAGCTAACAACCACAATGCGTGTACCGTTATCCGTACACAGTCCCTTGGACAGCATAAAACATGCTTAGCTCAGATTATATTCAGATATTGATAGTGATATTCTATTGAAAAAAGTATGGCTTGATTTGTGAATCGGTGCAAGTGACAGCGGATGTGTTAAGAAAAATCTCTCACTAAAAAGATTTGGTGGTGGAACTGACATGCGATAATAATAATGTTTTGTTGTTTGACAAAAATTACATTTTTCTTTCAACTTCGCAACAACAAACATTCTTCATACGCTCTGTTGAGCTCATAACGAGTTTAGTCAACCTTTCATCTTCGATGCAAACTAACTGCTGGTAATTTTCGTTAATGCGCACAATTTGACGTCCAATTTAATCGATTTTTTTATGCACTAAAATTAAAATGCACGAGATTATGGGGAAATTATTCTTCCTAACGGAAACAGATGGCCGATGTTGCATTTCGAGCAGTTGGTGGAATTTTAAGCAAAACGTTGTGTGGTGGCAGGAAAACTGAATACCATAACGATTTTTTGAAAAATGTGCTATGGTCTGCTTCCCTAAAACAATGCCCCCTATCAAAATTAAATTAATTTTCCTTACACTTGTTCTCTTCTCTGCCTGCTTTTCCAAGGAATATTCCATAGAAAAATTTTACAACTTCGCCTTTCCCCTAATAAGCGAGCAACATCCCAGCAGCAGGATTGGTAGCAATTTAAGGCTTGTTCTCTACTCTCTCAGGACTTTCTTTGTTCATATATCTACATGAAGAATCACTTTTCAACACCAAATCCACGAGTGTATTTATGCATTTCCTTGGACCTGTGCTGCACGCTTGTTTGCCGCGGTACGAAAAAAGTGATATCTCAACGTTGATGGAAATAATAAAATTTCTATTTAGTTTTTATTCACTCATAAAAATCTCTAATTTATAATATAAACAGCCTTTAGATCGGTGATGGGAAAATTTTTCGAGTTTCCCTGACAAGCCAAGAGAGCTACAAATGTGTTTTGTGGGCAATTTATTCTGTTTCTCGTTTGGTTTTTGTCGTCAGCGTACATGAAAGCTCTTTTATTAAACAAATTTAGTTCCAATACTTAGCTTGTGCAATATAGAATTTATTCTCTCATTATTTATGTCTACGGTACGTAGTCAAAAAGATTTCTCGAATTTGCTTGTTATTCGACGAAAAAAAAAAAATGTTGGCTTCTTCTGCTTATTCAGTGATAAGGGCGTGTAGTCATTTTATATATAAGGGATTCGGTTATGGTCAGTCCCATTTTCGATACTTTGCCAAACTGGTTGTCAGTCTGTCCATCAGAAACAGATGATATTCTTGTTACTTGCTCCCCGTCGATCATATTTCATGTTACATCTTTCATGGATCACTCCAGGGAAAACTTTCCAACTTAATAGCGTTGAAGGGATAGTTTTTCGATTACGATATTACGGTATGGAGCCTTTTTTATTATTATTTTTCAGCTACATGGTCAATCTATCATGCACCTGAGTGATACTCTCACTTATATCTTAGGGCACTTGCACGATTTGCACGATACATTACTTGTTTACATTATTGTTAGTATTAGTGCTAGTAGTAGCAGTGGTGTAGTGGATATTAGAAAATTCGATCTAAACCGTTTTTATATGTACACTGGCAGTTTCTTTATTGTTGTTGTTGTTGTTGTTGTTGTTGTTGTTGTTGTTGTTGTTGTTGTTGTTCGGCACCCATATCTATTAAAGAGCCGAAGAATACAGTCATCGATCGTTTTAATATTAGACGCTGCATTTATAAAAGCATACCCATAAGCAGATTGTGTGCTTTGAGGAACTTTTCTGGTTTCTAGTTTTGCTATAAAAAAACATTTTCTACAAATTGCTTAAACGCATTGTTATACGTTCGGCATATCGTCAGCAATTGTCCACATTGAGTTAATACTGAAAGCATTTGCATTATTTATGTATAAATAAATGTGTGTATGTGTTGCTGCATGGCTACGAATGTTGACCGTTCGCATAAAATTCAATATAAAACATTTACTCTATCTTTCGTTTGCTATATAAGTGTGTGTGTGTGTGTGTGTGTGTGTGTGTGTGTGTGCATGTATGTATGCGCATTTTCTTGTACACGATTTCGTACATGAACAAAATATAACTCAACGTCATTCATCGTCAGGATTACTAATGAAAATTTTAATTTTTTTTTTTTTCTTAATTTTTTTTTTTTGCTCGTGCTCTCACTGCTCTACGTATAATGGAACGGCCGTTGTATAATAATATAATTTTGTGAATGTTGTATGACAAGAGACAACAAATGTATAAAATATAAACATTTCTCGTTTGTTAAATGTTTCGTGTGCGCGCTAACAAAAAAAAAAAGGAAAAAAAAAAAAGAAAAGAAAATAAATAAATAATAAAGAAAAAAAAAAAAAAAATCAAAAAGAAATATATGTAAATTTATATTTGAATATTCTTCTATTTTTTTTTTATTTTTTTTATTTTTTGTTTTTCATTTTTTATTTTTGGTTGATTTTCCGACTCATTTTCTTATTTGTTTGCGTTTTTTCCCAGTGTACATGTATTTGCGTATGTGTTCAATTATCCAAGCATCGTTAGTGCATTCGCCACTGTACGTACATAACGTTGCTGTGTGTAATACTTGTTGTCCGAACAACAGCCGCGTTTGTAGTCATCATCATCTCTTACTTGTTAAGACAGACAACAAATTGACTTGAAATTAAAATTTAAATATTAATAATTAATTGAAAAAAAAAAAAAACAAAATTCATTAAAGCAAGTAAACAAGAAAAAAAAAAAAAAAACTAAAAAAATTTAGTTCAACAAAATCCGAAAATTTCAATTAAAATTAAGAGCTAAACAAATTGTGGATTAATTTAAAAAAAAAAAAAAAGAAAAATTAAACTAAACTAAAAAATAAAAAGGAAAAACAAGAAAACGATCAAAGTAAATTTGACTTCAAACTGTGTTGAAATTTCTAAATAAAAATACTTGTATATGTATGCATATATATATGTATATATATATATATGTATATATATATTTATTATCATATTTGATTTCATTTATTTACAATATTCTCGTCAATGAGAATTTTTAAATTTATTTTGAACATCGTAGCGGTATTTACGCTCACATACTGCACACGCACATAGGGGATTTAATGCGATGTCCTTTTTCAACATATGAATGAATATTTCTATTGAATATTTTTAATTATCCTTTTAATGCATTGTTCTTCAACTCTGACAACAAAAGTGTTGAAGTAAAGAAAATTACATTTCATGTGCTCGTTAACTTAATAGTAACAATAATAATAATAATAATAATAATAAATTAAATTTTCTTGTTTTTTTTTTTCGTTCATTCTTTACAAATTTCTATTCATCAATCTTTTATGATAATTTTTTTTTTAATTTTTTTTTATTCTATTAAAAAGTGTACACAAGTGTTTTGTTATTTAAATAACTGAAATTAATAGAGCAAAGTAAAAATTTCACATAATTGTTGAAAACTAAAAAAAAAAATATATAGTTTCTATATAACTAAAAAAAAGAAAAAAAAAGAAAGCAAGAAAGAATTGTTAAAACAAGTAAATAAGATTTTGCAAAAAAATTTACAAAAATTCTACACTTATAAGCAAACTATTTAAATATTGGACTAAAAGGAAAATCGTTTAAAAGCTTTTTGAAAATGTCGAATGCTCAAGAAGACATGTCTGCTCAGCGTAGAAGCTCGGTTCAAAAGACCGAAATTTTGGATGAAACCATGGAAGAAATACCAATCAAAGAAATTGTTCAGGATACTATCGATGAGAACGGTGACGAAGTGGAAGAAGTCACCCAAGTCACTCGAAAAGTAGTCAAACGTACCATGAAAATTACAGAGGTAAGTGAGCTTTCGTTTACCTACAAATAAATGGATGAATGGATGAATGGATGAATGGATGAATAGCTAAGTTGGCTTAAAGGTGCAATAATTTCGATTTAATGCTTGTGGAGAGAGAGGAATTGATACATTGATGAATTGCTAAACCCGGTATTTGTTTTTATAAAAAAAATAAAGAAACATTCAGTATATCAACAATAGGGTTTATTTTGGAAGGGCATCGACTGCACCGAATACACAGTAGTAGACAAGTTCTTTATAACCGTGAACTATATCTGTCCATCTGTCCATCTGTCCATCTCTCTAGTACTCTTATCTTTTCCATAGAAAACTTTTAGATGACAAAGCTTACACTTTTATATATGGGACGCAGCCCGGCGTCATCTATATGTGATAGACATTTTTGAACCAGATTACTGAAGTATTTCTTAACGTGTTTTGTAAAAGGCTGAAAGGTATTAAAACTGGAGCCTTATTGGTCGACAAGTTGATGTGTCAAGTGGAGACCTCACAGCTGTTGATGAAGTGTACGATCATCTCATCTTTTTTTTCGTTTTTTTTTTGCAAGCTTCGGGCATTTAAGATAACTTCCTAACTAATCCCAATGAAAATTTCGATCTCCGAAAACGAATTGTCCATAAATTTAGTCACTTCTCTATACTCCTCCTTATCGAATGAAAAATCTTGGGCTGTAATCGATGTTTTTTTACCTCAATTCAATCTAAAGCTTTCTTCATTTCCCCATCAAATTCAGAGATCAGATTAAAAAAAATAAATTCTAGTTTCTGCACTGAAATACTGCTGAATACTGCTGTCAAATCGTGCAAAACTATTTATGAACTTCAATGGAATATAATTTTCTTTTTTTCCTTACCTTTTCTTTACAACTTCAGGCAATAGAGTTAGGGTCTCTTGATCGTCCCTTTTAAGTTTTCCTTAATGAGGATTTTGTACGATAAAAAACAATTGGAATCTAGTTAGCAAAAGTTTAGTAACTTTGTATATATTTCTCTTGATTGGTAGTTTAATTCACTTGCATGTTGTTGTGCTGCCTTGAACTTTAATGCTTTCAATAATAATAATAATAATAAGCAAAAGGACATTTTTCCGTTTGCATGTATCTTGAGCGTAGATTAAAATATTAATTAGGGATGATTTTGCGTAAGACTCTTTAGGCACATGGCGTGTCTTCACTAATTGCAACTTAGTGTTTTTAAATGCTAAGAGTGTTTTTACCCTTTCTCTTTTTGCACTTTCAAGCGATTGTGTTTATAATGCACGCATGCATGCAGTTAACGTATTGAAGAATTCCTCGTTTAAAAACATTCTTCTCTGCATCTTTCCTGTCATAACATTTTTCTGCTTTTCTGTTTTTTTTCTTTTTTTTTTTAATTTCAGTGTTATAATATGTATGAAATCAATGTCAAGATGGTTCCACTTGTTTAGTTTCAATTCATTTGAAGCAAGAATTTGTGCTTGAAAAGTAGTAGTAGTAGACAATAACGAAAGTCCTTCCCCTCTTTCATTCATTAGGTCATCGTGCGAATAGATTCTGTTAATGTGTTGCTGATGCATTGCATGTTACGCCCAATTATCAAATTCTCGGTCATGTTAAACCATTCAAAAAATAGGTTATTTATTTTGGCAAAAACAAAATTGCGATTATTTTTACCGCTTATGCTATACACGATTAAAATTAAAAAAAAAAACGTCAAAAGACTTTAAAAGGTTTCAACTAATGATTTTTTTTTATTTTTCATGCACGTCATATAACTTAAAAAATTCAATTTAAAATTTTAAATGTTTTTCTTAAATTCTTGCTGATCGGTCGTTCCGGCTTTGTTTGTCTGCGCTTTCCTTATGCTTAGATAAAATTACTGGTAATTACAACAACAATTTGGGTTTAAAGTGAAGTAAGCTTAAGTCGGTTAGGAAAAAAAAAAACTGTTATTAGACTACCGCCTGGAAACCGCCTGTTAAGGACAAGGAATTGTTTTACTCACAACTTAATTTGGCTTTAAAGAGTTTTCTGCTGTGCTTTTGCTTATAATTCTAAGTCACATCGTCTTACTAAACTAAAATAAACACACTTACAATGCTTGTGATAACAATGGAATCCGCTTTTATAGCTAGTGGTACTCGTAGCGTACTCTACTATATAACAAAAGCAACAAATATTGTAGCAGTGAGTTAAGTTGCGCTTTGGTAGTAACACTAACAGTAGGATATAAAGCTAAAGAGCAAAAAAGAAAAGGTAGAAGAACAAGAAGAAGAAGAAGTATATCAATTCCAATTATACTTAAAAATTTATAAACTACAACTCGTTAAACTGATGAGCACAAGTATACATTAATTTTTTTTTTTTTTAGTGCGCTTTTATTCCTCCTTAGCAAGAAATAACAAAAGAGATAAACATTTTAAAATAGTTTCTTGAAAATTTGTGAGACTAAACTCAACACGGGTTGCACGTAGGTTACGTACGTTTTGATTCAAAATGACAATTCACTTAGGCGGGGCAAAAACCATTTCCCGCTCCTAGATCAATAAGTGTTTCGATATACATGCAATGCAGTGCCGGTGTCCCCAGTTTTGTATGGTAGTGATAGTGTGGTGGAGCAAAGGCTTTGTAAAGTGTGTATGCATGCACTGCTGACATCTCCGATCTACATATAACATGATCCTAAATGATAACATTTAAATATAATTGATACGCACGCACGCCCAGACACACACACATATGTATAATATAAGAATTTTATGGGAAATTTCTAATGTGTGTGTGTGTGTGTGTGTGTGTGTGT
>KK502483.1:480441-512894 GCA_000688735.1 Glossina austeni | reverse complement strand
ATCTGCTATAGTTTATGAGTAATAAACAAAAGAAAAAGACAGGGAGTTTCGTTACAGTTTACGTGGCATTGTGGACGCGCCCTTTGGCCGATTCAGCCCATTTTCAAGACCAACCTGCGTACAAGAACTTCCAATGTTTCTGCCCAATTTAAAGTCGATAGCTTCATTTTTGCGGCCAGGAAAATGCTTTTAACAGATATTACACAGACGGACGGACAGACGACAAGCTTAAATCGATTTAGAATTTGATGCTGATTAAGAACATATACACTTTGTGGGGTCTCCCGTGGGGACTTCGTTCTGGGCGTTGCAAACGTTTTGACAAAATGAATATACCCGTCATCTGTCGGTGATGGGTATAAAAAAAAAAGAAAAAAAAAAAAGAAAAAACTTCTCGCTACAGACACAAACTAATAAATTAAAATGCGTGTTGGTGCAACATGCAATACCTGCAATATCAGCAGCAATCATGTCGCTCTAGAAGAACTAAAGCACATTTGATAGCTATTTTAGTAACCCATAGGCATGCATATATGCACATGCACACACGCACACACACACACACATGCACATACAATTTAACAAAATAATTGTCGATGAGTATCGTACGCTTTTAACAAATGTTGTCTAGGCAGACGATTGCTTCAAAATCTGTCCGTCGATGCGTATTCGTTTCGAGTGCCTTTCTCTGATTTCTGAATTACCACAAAATTGTCAGCAGTTAAATTGAATTTTAATTTGAAATGAATTTTAAATTGCAATTCATTTCAAAATAATATTTATTCCCATGAGGTTACCGGCTAATGTTTCTTTCTGCTCTCTCCTAATTCGCTTACTTCGTCGAAACATGTATAGATGTGCGTGCACCAGTATGATAATTACATAAATTGTCAAATGAATGTATGTATGTATGTATGTAAGCATGGAACGCAAAATAAATGTTTTTTTTGTCACAATTAATACATAGACAGAATGAATTTTTCTGCATCAGAGAACCAAAATTTAATTTGGTTGTGTGTGTTTTAATTGCAAACGCAAAATGTTCTTTTAAACAATTATTATTTTATTATTATTTAATAGGATTAAGCGCAATGAAAATAAACTACTGACAGATGAATATTATATGGGGGGTGTGGAAAAGATAAAATAACCGAACAACAACAACAACTCTTTGCTAAAGACTTCATATCCGGGCAAACTGCAGATTTTTGTATTCTTTTCACTAAGCTTCGATAGGTCGATCACTTTTAGTTACTAATCAGATCAGATTCACGAAATGTAGAGAAAACGTCAAGCAATTGATTGCTTAGCGCAGCAACGGGAATCCATTGATCGTAACCTACTGAAGGAAACTTTTACAAAATTCTCTAACATTCGTCAAAATGATTGGCTTGGATTGTATGTTGGATTGGATCGATCGAACAGCTCTTATTATTAGATTTGTGATTACTTTGTGTTATCTCAGTTTTGGAGATTTGATTATAGTAGCGGAAGACGCATGCGTCGTACCGATTGCAGTAGTATTAGTGATCTGATAGTTATTAACAAAATAGTTATTAAAAAACTGCATCACACTTTTTTTGTTAAATGCCGACGAGTTAATAGATCGTTCAGGACGATTATTGTTGCTAGAGCGGTCTGTGGAATTTTTTTGTTTACCTTTAAAGCCTATATGCTAGACTATGAGAAACGTGTCCATCTCCAATGTGGATCTATAGTCTTCAGGGCGACCTTTGTGGCAATTGAGAGACGAACTAATAGAGGACAGATGCACAAAGAAATAAATCCAGAATATTGCGCGGCATTTACCGCATGTGTATTTCCGTACTTTTTCCCTTCTTTTTTTTTTTTGTTTGGTAATATGTACCAACTACCAAGGGAATGTCTCCTGCTTGTGTAACGCGGTGACGCTTGGAAAGAAGTGAGGAAAGAGAAAGTGATAGGATGCTGTTAACGACTAAGCACTCATTATAACTTGGACTAAAAACTTTCAAAAAGGCAATCAAAGAAGAGGCCGATACAAATATTTTTGTTATTTGAAGATAATCTCAGCAGGCTTGAAGTCGTCACAACCTAAGTACGGGGTAAATAAGAAGCGTTTCATAATCCATTCCATCCGTTCATTCAAAGCCCCGTAGTAGTAGATTAAATCACGTATGGCTCTCTCTCAACTAAACCAACACATATATGCTGTTGTTTTTTTTTCCGCTCGCGCATCAGTCTAATAAGTATAGAGCCGTGTATTAGTTAAATAGGAAATTTATGCGAACCTATCAAGAAGATGACCTTTAAGATGCATGACCTATCTATGTATAGTTGAATTAACACACACATGAGTATGTATAGGAAATTTCGCACAAAACATTCGCCTCCGTAGATACATAAACCAAGGCTTAGCCGGCCAGTAGCAGTATTGCATGACTTGCGACTGTATTGAGTGACTTCTTAATTATTTCTATTACATATCCATCGAGCAAAGGGCATGAATGTGGACCCAGGGCAACTTACAGATAATTTCTCAAAGTTTATATATGAACATGTTTTTAGAAATTAAATTTTTTCTTTTCGAATAAACAGCAGCAGTAGCAGGCGAACAACGGAAATGCAAGTCATGCATAAGATGACATTAAAATAAAAACAACATTTCCGTAAATGTTTTCCGTTCAGCAGGCATAAAGAGATAAAAGACGAAATTACAACAAACAAATAAAATATCAGAAAAACTAATGTTTTTTTTTTGTTCTTTTTTTTTTTGTAATATGTATGTTAAATGCAAATAATATGCAGAACCACACGACATAAGAAATTTATTTAAATCTTTTGTTGCAATTGGCAAAGAAATCAAAAATAAGAAAAAGAGAAAAAAAAAAAAAAGGCAAGCGAGAAAAATAAATCAAATCGAAAAAAAGGGAAAGAAATGTTTAAATAAATGTCTCTGAACAATAACTGCACAAATTGTGCTGAACATTTTACATAATGTACACAACTATGACATTTATTGTCTGCGGTTTCTCTCATCTTTTTTTCGAATACGAATTGAAAAAATATCGAAAAAATATTTCATAAATCGAACGAGAAACATAAAAATTTAAAAAAATAAGAAATTATTTAATATGAACGGCATCTGACAGTATGTGACTGACTGAGTAAGCTTGTGGTTGTTGGGCCTGCTGCATTGGTATGTGTGGCATATGTGCTTTCTATGAAATGAATATAAAACTGTTTCCTTTTCTTTTTTTTTATTTAATTTGAATATGGTTTGTTTTTATTGTTGGCATAACTAACCAGGAAACTATTGAAATGTTTTTTGTCTTCTTTTTTCTTATCTTTTTTGTGATTCCCAAGAAAATTTATTTTATAGTGTAATAATTAAAAAACAAAAAAAAAAAACATGAATGAATGCAGAATAAAAGATAAAAATAAATAAAATTTCACCAGATTTTTACAGTGGTTTGCTTACACATACACATACAAATACTTACTTACGTATGTTGTTTAATTATTATTTCAAGCCATCAATGTTTTATAATATGAAACTACGTTTAGCTTTACATTGTTGTCTGTCACCCTCATCGCACTATGCATCATAAATTTTTTAAAATTGCATCATTCGATTCGCGTCACGCTGTCTGTACCGTAATGTTTTGGAAATAGTTGTAGGATCGCATTAATTTTGCTCACATAAGCCTTCGAAAACGTTCGAGCATGTTTTCACTATACACACACAAATGCATTGATAGCAACTATCTTATCTTTATGTCTCGTAAGCATTTAATATCATTGATTGCCTGAGAAAAATGCATTTTATGATTCTTTGATAATTGCATCTTAAATTATGGGGCAAATGCTCCCCCGAGGGTGAAATGTTCAATTTTTGTACAAACATTTCTTTACATATAATTACATGCAATTTTATGAACAATAAATAAAAACATTGCGAGCCTACGCACAGCATTAAATGCCCTATACCACTTCCCCTCGTACAGTTATTGATACAACGACTATGAGAAGTGGTACAAAAGTCGTCCGATCCGAATTATTTTCAATGCAAATCATGCTTTGGCAAGAGCAAGATGATGTGCCAAAACTCATCAAAATATCTCAAAAACTACGATCTCTCTAGGTTTAACATGAAAATCCAAGACGGACAGACAAACTTAAATCGATACAAAAAGTGTTTCTGACCTCCTTCTGAATCCTCTACACATCCGCACAAACTTAGCATATTTGTGTACACACAGGTGGTGCAGAGTATAAAAAGTGAAAGAAATTTTGAAAAATATTTGTTTGAAATTCTGTTTTTATCTCTAAGCTGTTATAAGAAGCGATAATCCAGTTGTCAATGTATCTCTCGTAGGTATTTACGCAATGTTAGAGAGAAACTTGTTATCAAGATAAAAATCCTCCGTCACATAAAGCCCTACTGTTATCAGCTTATTCTCATCAAAAAAAATTTCAATTTTATTTTACAACAATAACTGCACTGCGCTGCCCCATTAAGTCCTGAATATTTTAGCTAACTGCCAAGCTAATGACAAACATGTAGCTTGCAAAGTACACAAAGTATCAAAGCCTGAACAATCCAAAAGTGATTTTTTTCATTTAGGAGGGAGGCCACAGTAACAGCCTCAAAAAAGGCGTTTCTTTGACAATTTTTTCATTGTGTTAATAATATTTAAGGAGTTTATAAAGCATATCTTAAAGTGGTAGAAAAAAAACCGAAGTAGCTCAACTTTCTCTAACCGGTTAGCGTCGACTTCAATTTACAAATTGCAAAATGTCCATCCATTGCAACAATGTCAGTCCATATATCCATAACAGTTAGTCGCTACATCCAAAAAGAAAAATCGCTACATCCAGAAGAAAAATCTTTCAAACATATTCTAGAAGATTAAGCCGAAAAAAAGTGATTTTTTTAAAATATTTACATCGGCCTACCCCCCTAACACATGCACAAATATCCACACTACATGTTATTCAGTTATATATTCTGGCAGATTCAAGGCGTGTACTAAGCCAAAAAAAAAAAAGATATTTTTTTAAAAAATTTACATCGGCCTACCCCCCTAACACATGCACAAATATCCACACTACATGTTATTTAGGTATGTATTGTATTAAAAGAAGAAAAAAAACTCTAACAGAAATGTAATTGACGCCTCCAAGCTTTGAACGCAGGAATAATATAATAAGTGGTTTAGTTAATAATTTAATAGCTCGACTTGAATTTTAAGCTGTAAAGCTTGTCTATAGGAATGAAAAGAGCTTAGCAGGATAAAGAAGATTACAAATGAAAATTGAAATATACATCAAAAGAAATTGAAGTACAAGAATAAAATCCGCTCTTTGTATATATACAGAAACTATAAATGGCAAAGAACAAAAAATAAATCAAGATAAAGGACAAAACTATATCTTTAAATCTATATAAGAAAAAAATTGTATATATTAACGTTTATACAAAACAAAAAAACAAAAAAAAAACAAAAAAA
Source organism: Glossina austeni (assembly GCA_000688735.1). Taxonomy (NCBI): domain Eukaryota; kingdom Metazoa; phylum Arthropoda; class Insecta; order Diptera; family Glossinidae; genus Glossina; species Glossina austeni. Next base: position 507,402 of record KK502483.1, on the reverse strand, counting down.
AAATATTTTTATTTTTCAACTGACCAATAGGCAGGCTTGAAACAATCAATATGCGAATATGCGCCGCAAGGGCAAATACATTTTGATGCTTCGTTTATCTTTCAATCGAAATTTCTTATAAAATGCAAACAATAAGTGCTGCAATACGGACCGACCATTAGTTAATTAAAAAATCAAAGAGACAAAAGGAATTGCTCTTAAATTACTTTCGTATAACTTTTTAGGGAAAAAGGAAAAAATGAAAACAAACAAATTTTACGAGCCTCGTATAACACCATCTGGCTTTTTTTTTATTGATCATATAACAAATAAGTTGCAAAATAGAAAAGAATATATTTTTCATTAAACGCACATGCAAATGCAATTTTCGATGCACACATAAACACATCTTTGCTTAGCTGCACCATGCGGCCACACATGTTTATTCACATGTACGCTGCACATACATTTTTGCAGCTTGCACTCACTTCTTACAGTAAACGTATATTAAGTTTCAACTGATATATCACTCAGACCGACAAACCGGTAAGTTTAGTTTTCACTACAGATTCAGAATCATTTTGTGAATCCTTGATTTAAGTCTTGTTCTTCATTTGTCTGTCCGACAACTATATTCCGTCCGAAAATGTACTCCTAAGTTTTCGGTCGCTAATTGTCGGATATTTGAATGAAAGTTCCAAAGTAGATCCTTTTACCCTAGCATGACAAGTCCTTAAGTGAAGTGAAACTTAAACTGGCCCTATTTTCTACTATAGGTGATCGTGCCTGGCAGATGGTAGATATGTTTCCTTGTCTGGGAAAGTACCGTGCTGTGGGAAACAGTGGTGTATGAGATTACAAGGGAGCATCAAAAGGCGAATTTACGTTCCAAAGGCTATTAAAAAGATTTTTTTTTACACTGCCAGATACTACTACTACTACTACTACTACTATTACTACAACTACCAGTACATACTATTATGTATATTAATTTATACATGGGGCTTATACCACAGTGTATGAAATAGTGTAGTATTAGTATAGCATAGTACTACACTATACTGCACTAGTACTACTCTATACTATATTCTATACTGTACTGTATGCCATACTAGTACTGCACTATACTGCACGTGTACAGTCAAAGATCACACTCTGCTATGCTTTCTCTGCTATGTTTTCGAGATTTGCATATATTTCAATATTTTCACTTCGCTTTTATGGCCGGTGTAAGAAAAAGATTAGGAAATAGAGGAAGTTAAGCTCCAATAGCCAGCCAGATAGGCAGTCAGCCGACTTAATCGTCAATTTAGTTAAAAGAAAGTTAAGCAAAATCTTGGTGTGTTTTCAACTTGAAGTAACAGTATGTAGGTATGAATAAATTTTCTTCAGATTTTATATTTCATAAGAAAGCATGGACCGACATGTGTAAATAAATGTTACAATCATTTTTACCCTACGGAGAAAACAATATTAGATAAGTAAAAGTAAACAAAATAAACAGATCAGTGGAGAAGAACGCATATAAATAAATAAAAAGCAATAAAAGAAAAAAAAAAAAAGAAAAAAAACATACAAAGCAGATAACAAAAAGTTCATCCATATACATGTGCATATATATAATACGTATTTATATATAATATACGTTTATGTATGTGTGCATTATGTAGTGTAAATAAAAATTGATGCCAAGAATTAAAAATTCTTTTTCTTTTTTCTTTCTAATATAATATAAATACAAAATATCATATAAGTGAATGAATGGGAAGAAAAGATTTGAAAAGTTTTTTCCACTCTTTGTCTAAACGTTTATTTATCAATTTTTATGTATTATGAAAACTTTGATGAAATTAAACAAATTAAATGAGAAGAAAATTCTGTATTTTAATATAAAAAAAAAAAGATTAATTTTTATTATTTTGCTCCGGAAAATATTGTTCAATATTTTGCATAAATGTTATGTAAGCGAAATAAATTTATTTAATAAATTGCTTTTTCTTCCCCCGAAATTCATTAAAAATCGATTCGCGTTCAAACCATTGAGCAGCGCCGCTAATTGTTAAGGAAATTTCGTACACATTCAGCCTATTGTTTAATATATAAAATGTGTTACGGTTAGGATTTAACCTAAAGTCATTTATTTTTTTGTTTTTTATTTATTTTTTTTTTTTTTTTTTTTTTTTTTTTTGACATTCAAAGTAGCTGTGTTTGCTCTCTTTTGAAGGCGAACACTTTGACATTAATGAATTGCATGTCACTTGGAAGTCAAATAAATATTCAAAAAAAAACAAATTTTTTTTTTTTTAAATAAAAAAATGATTATAAGAAATATGTTAAAGTTGAATAATTTCTCTTTCATTTCTTAAGACACACATCTGAAATCGAAAGCCAAAAATTGATTATTCACTTCACATAGATTCTCGGCGGACTTGAAGCTTGAAGCCTATTTCTCTTCATAAACTTAAATTCGATGAATCTTAATAAATATTTACTTTGTAAAGGGCTATGAAAATTTAATCTCGCTTTCATAAAATAAAATGGCTAACAGTTCGTGGGAAATTAAACTAAAGGGCAGGCGGCATCTCATATTTTAGGTGTACTAATAAATTCTTTGCGCTGAAATTGAATAAAAATTTTTACACAAAATCTTCTAAAGCACTTTCTAGCTATTTGCATAACTTTCCGCATTTTCAAGGCTTAAATGCTGCATGCTACTGCATCCATCTCCTCAATACACTTTGATGTACACCGAACGGCAGCTTGTGAACAACTGAATCTTTCATTGTACACGTACCAATGTCCGAGTTACTTTTCTATCCTACCTCCCGACGTCAGGTCCATTGTATGAAGCAATCAATTTCAGCAGAAAGAATTTATTAATACACTTAATACAATGAAATATAAATAATAGTTTTTTTTTTTTTTTTTTACCACAAGCAAATTTAGTAAATCTCAACTTTCTTGCTGTTAATTATCGTTGACAAGGCTTTTACTATTATATTTTAACAATTGATGTCATCAGAATTGCGCTAAAACGCGTCAATCTAAAATCCTATTAAACGATATTATACATGTTTTATATACATATAGATATATATATACATATACACATATATATGTGTTTTATATATAAATATATATATATGTATATAAAAAATTGTACAATAACGACGCAAATGTTTTGTTTATATTTTAAAAGGGAAACAAGGGAAGTGAATAGATTTTAATTGACATGAGGCGACCACATGAATACATTAAACGCAAAAATAATTCCATATCTCTTTTGAGCGGGAAAAAAAGCACTTATTTCGGTAGAGAGTACTTTGTTTAAAGTATGGCAAGCCAATATAACTCTTTTGCTTTCAATCTTTTAATCCTGGTATGATTTCCGCGCAGTTGGCCTTTTCAAGCTCTACACCAAAAGTCCCAATGCTCGCAGTGCAAAGTTGTCGATTGGAGGAGGATATTAAGCAGGAAGAATAATGTGTAGTGTACACGCGCGGGGGAGGGGGGGTGTACCTGATTCCCTTTCACTGCTGTTAATGTCTCTTGAGCGAATTTTCTCTTGTGATGAAATGTGATGATGATCTTGAAAAATGTACGAACTTTTGGCACATAGCTCCGGCTCCCTTTCCTCTTAATTGCATTGGTGCATATTAGTGGTAGGAACTCGAGATCATATAGCGATGGTCTCGTTTAGTTAAAGGTTCTCATAATACATTACACCCAGCTGATGTCCATCTGGTTATGTCACTTTACGGTCGATGTTAATGGTTCGCCTAGTCTGAATTATTTGCGGTTGGGATATCCTAATGGAACCATTGGTCGTCACTTCTCCAATGCTTTCCATCTTTGCAATTTTGTCGCCCAGAAATCGATTTACTCACAACTGCTGAAAACTACATTACATATTAGGGTAACCCATAAGTAATCAATTATTTTCGCAAGATACTATTTCTCATTAGTCCTGCGGCAACCAGACAAGTATAAGTAAGTGTAATACTACGCCCCAGTGAGATAACTTGTAGTCCTGTACGTAGCTTAAAGGAAACACTTTCATATGCGGGAGTCACAAACAAAGTAATACTCGTTCATAAAAACCCTGCGCACAATTTGGATGCCATGGAAATCCTTTTTACGATATTTAACAAAAGCAAGTAGGAATTTTTCCAAGCTACGAAATTTGAAGAATCTGTCTGGGAATTAATTGCCCATAAAATCAAAAATTTAATGCAACCTCTCGTCGCGGCGTGATGGTATATAGAAAAAGAATCAATTGAATTAAAGAGTAAGAAGAGTAAGAAGGAAATAAATTCGATTGATTGACTGACATTGATCGTGAAAAAAGGTGCAAACGTTAAAAAAGAAAGAAAAGAGACGGAAATTTTTATTGCATTTGCTTTATTTGTTTTATTTTTAGTGTTTAACTAAATTTTGTAAGGATACGTTGCGTGAGCTCGTAAAGAACACATACGTGGCGGGCAATGGATTAATATTTTGGTGTAATTGAGGGGGAAAATAAAGGAATAAACAAGAATATCATAAGGAATACAATAAGCAATCAAATGATTGTTTTGCATAAAATGTTATAAAATGTTATGAAAAATTAAATGTTAAAAAAAAATCATAACATCATAAGCTTTATTCAAATCAAATCCTTTTAAATCGCTTGCAAAAATGTTTCATATAAATAATTGAAAAAAAAAAATAATAATAATAATAATAATAATAATAATAATACAACAGAAGCTGGCTAATATTTGCGCATTTGATTTCAATCAATTTTTAATATTTTCTCATTTTAATATTTATTTTATTGCGCATTAATTAATTTTCAAGTGCTTTTCGTGCAAAATAAAAAAAAAAAAGGAAAGGTGGTTGCATTTCGATTTATAATTGATTCGTAATTTGAATTCAAAATTATGGCCATAGAGGAGGTGAGTAAAAATGAATGATGAGAACAATTAATTGCATTCTAGGTAGTCTCGATTACTCGGGATTGCGTGTGCGTGTGTGTGTGTGTGTGTGTAAGAAGTAAAAGTAGTAACGGTTGTCCAAGTTTAGTTTAGAATTACTGAACACATACATACATACAACGAAAGCGTCTATGCATGAAGATTACCTCAATAACTTTATTGGTGAGAAAGCTAGCGAAGATAAGGATATCGATACAACTACTTAGAAATACCGTTAAAATTTCATTTTGTGCTGGAGTTTCATAAACGCCGAATACTGCGACCATTAGGCAGAGATTGCTTTTTCAACAATAGTATTAGGAGGACCCATAAGTAATCAATTATTTTGCATTCATAGACAAAATGTTTAATAATAAGAATTGAATAAGAATTCAACAATAGTATTAGGCGGACCCATAAGTAATCAATTATTTTGCATTCATAGACCAAATGTTTAATAATAAGAAAAAGCGAAAAATGTTTACCGCCGAATATGTTCACTTGAGAAACAAGGCTCTCAATGATAGCAAATCAGTGAGCGAGTGTCAGGCATATTTATTTTAAGATATTCACAACTGTCACTACAGACTATTTTTTTGTTTGTTTTTTTTTTTTTGTTTTCGTTGTTTTTTTTTTTTTAGCGAAATAATGTTGTGTCAAATAAGTTGTCAACCTCAGGTGCATGCATAAGTGTAGGCGCCTGGTTCAAGGAGAAAATTGCGTGGAACACAACAATAACAAAAGAAGAAAAAGAGAGAGAGAAATTGCTAAGAAACGTGGGTGTACGCCTATCAAAATAAAGTTTTTTCCTTTTTTTTCTTTTTTTTCTGCTATCATGAGCAAGCATGAGTTTCTCAATTAATGTTAGACTTTGGCAAGAAAACAAACAAGTTGAGCCAATAAATGTTCACAATGCCGTTATTACGCACAATTCTCTGCATCAATTTGTCCCAGTAGATAGCAATTATACCGTCGTTGGTCGGGTCGGTAGATCATTGTCAAGGAGTTTTTACCATTCTTCTTCTTCTTCTTCTTCTTCTATTTATTCGATTTTCATTCTCATGTTTATGTTCGTATTAGGAGCTGCAATAAAGAAGATTTAAGGCATCTCTCCATAGCATTTATGGAAATCAGAATAAGAGCTTAGAGGCCGATTAATTAGTGGAAACTACATAATTGTGCAGGGAACGTAAAGCATAACTTACTCGAAAATTGTGAAACCATATAACAGAAATTTTCATCTACTAAAACTTTGTTTGTATGCTTAGGGTATCTGAGGGTACGTGTACTTTGGAGATGCATAGAAATTCTTGTTGGATTTTAACCACAACACCGATATGCATAATCAATTATCCTGAAATCATTAAAATGAGTTACATATCACTGCACATATAACTGGATGGGTTAGTGTGTATGAATTTTGAAAGATTTTTTCATCTCTATCTCTATTCATGTTTGTAAATCTAGAATGAAAGCGAGATTTTTTTTTTAAACAAATACAAATACAATGCCTGTGAAATAACAAAGAAATGAAGAAAATATTTACATAATTATCTGCATGTGTGGCCCAGAAATGCCATTTTATGTGAGAATGAAATGTTTAAACGATTGTGAATAAAATAATATATGCGTACGCGAAAGTACGCGCACAACTATATAAACACATGAACAGTTAAGGTGACAGGATGACATATAGATGCCGTCACTATTGACGAAGTCATATAGGTTTTACACGAAATGTGTCAAAACTTCGTGACACATTCCGACCACAAGTTACACTTGTTTTACTGACGATACCTTCTTGGTCGCTTTAGATGGCCTGTCCTGTCGATTGTTATCGACAGGAGTGCAATCATGAATCTATGTCCATATATAGTCTCTTCCTTTCCTTTTTATTCCGCGCAAGCAGCCCCCTGAGTCATTGTAATATTGACGTCAGAAGCGAACACTGTGTTCGCCACTCTTTTCGGGCCGATTTTCCTCATGAAAATGGTGGAGGGCCTCAACTATCTCACGCACCTTCAGTTTTAAGTCCTTCAAAACGTTTCTAAGTGCTTTTCTCATATATTTTCTGGAACAACTGTTGAATTCGGAGGACCAGAAGTGTCAGGGTCATCGAAGACTGACTTAAGACTTGGGGTAAAATCAGAAAAACATGGATAAAACACTTTTTAAGCCAATTCTGAATTTAGACGATGTCTTTTCCCATCACAAAAAACAACGTTTGGCCAACCCACGAAACTCCTCGAAAATTGCAAAACTACGCTCATTAAAGCCACCCGTGATCTGCAAACTAATTGCCATGAATTTTATAAGATTTTCAGACGTGTCGTTTAAAAGTTCGTGCTGTCCAGAGATTCGAATGGGTCTGTCAACAGCGTTGCCATATATAATATGTGACAGACCGGGTATTTATTGAGTCAAGCGTTGTATATTTTTGAAATGTCTTGTTCTTCGTCTGTGAGTGAGCGAAACAACACCGGATGACTTGCTGGGAAATATTTTTTTTTTTTTGTTTTTTTTTTTCCAAAACAATCGCCTGACTATTATTGAAATGTCTTGTGACAATTAAAAAATTAAAATCAAAATCATAATTATTTCACAAAAATCCGTTCCGCGTTTTTGGCCCATTGACTTCATATTTAAATATTATTTTATCATCATTTGTATTGAAAAAATAGAAAAATTAATTTTTGTCACGCTTATGCAAAAGTGTGGTGTGCATGTGGTGTGCACATGCAGAGGTTAATTTGTTTCATTAAGAAAAACTAATTAGTATCTCAACTTCTCATAGCAATATATCAAGACACTGCAATACACTGCCAACACACATCACACATTGTGACCGCAATACATGAGAATACAAAGGAATACGTTTACGTGTTGCGGAAGCACAGTCCGAAGCACAGTCAGTTGTGATTATTGACGAACGAATGGATTTGTGCTGAAACGTGCTGGACTGAATTAATTAATATTTAAATTTTGTTATAGGAATTATAGGAAAAATCTTGTTGATAATTTATAATTTAAAACATGAAGAACATGATAGCAAATCTTAGCATATATAGCAACGAAATGGTCAATGGAATGGGATATGGGACCGGTTTCATAGAATGCGTGCAGTGCTCGAACATGCTTGCACTGCATTGTTAATTTGAACTGAAACTGTAAAATAAACCGCAGTCGTGCCTGTCTATCATTTTACAACCAACATTTCTATCATTACATACAAGCAAACATGTTTCGTACGCATATAAACTTGAATCGCTATTGTATCCAATTAACAGCAGCATATACGATGACTGGCCGCTAATCTTTCTACATTTACCCCGTTAAACGCTTGCATGCGGTTTATTCTCGCCACAAATGCACGCACACGCACAAATACATACACCCGGACTGATTATTTTTGCATTATTCTGTTCCACTTATACCACTCATACGACTACACAGTATTTATGCATCAGATGCGCGCGTATCTATCGATGCTCTGCAGAGTTCATTTCGTCTATTGGGTGATTTCGCGTTCGAAATAAGTGGTCAAAGCTGATGCAAATGGCTTTTCTCGGCGATTTCCCGACACAGTAAATCACAATGCATTTAGTGAATAAACTGACTGATGTGTAGCACATGTATGTCGTTATACGTTATTTGTGCAGTTGTCAAAATTAATGACTCCACCGCATGCAATAGAAGATTTGTCATCAAATAGTGTCTCGAAGGCAATCGGAAAGCTGCCAAGTTTCTTATTTAAATTTTTTTTTTTTTTTTTTTTTTTGTAATTAGTTTTTTTAGTTTTTTACTCTATTTGATATGTAAAATTAAATAGAGATAAATTAAAATGAATTATGCAGAAGAAAAATACACATATACATATACTATCACATATTCACCTCCCGCTCTCGCTGCACTTGTTTGGTAAACAAAGATATGAAGATTTTCGGAGCACTGGCCCAGGACATTACGTTAGTGCTCATTTTTTTCAGTATCTTTTTAGATCATTTGTTAATACGTAAAACTGGAATTCGATTCGATTTTATTTTCTTCCTCTTCTCTCTCTTTTCGTAATTTTTTCAAGTTATTATTTGGGATAGGGTGCAAAGTAAAATTTTACAGAAATGTTTTTGTCTATAGTTAACCAAATAACTGAAACAAAAAAAAACATAATACGAAAAAATCATAGTACAAAAATGGAAATAATTGACCACGCCTACCTAATATTATAGCGTATCAGAATTTAATTTTTTTTCAACACCTTTGTTAAGACCCAGCAACAAGCTTCAAAAGCCGCATATAAATTCTTGGCCAGTTTCATAGTTGGAATGCAACTTAACATGTCCGTCTCTCCGTTTGTCTATCTGTCTGCCTGCGCAACGGTGTAGTACTTGTGGTATACGTTTTCTTCTTATCGAAAATTAAGATATCGCCTCAAAAATTTGCAAAAGATTTTGAAAGTGACTTAAACATTTCGAAAGACACGCCCACACCGCGTGCAAACACGCCCATGCGACAAGAACTTTTATTTGGAAAATAGAAAAAATCAACCGCGCAAAAGATTTTAAAAGTGACCTAAACATTTCGAAAGACACGCCTACACCGTAACACACGCCCATGCGGCAACAACTTTTATTTGGAAAATGGAAAAAATCAACCGCGTTCACTCCGTGTTATGGACCATGAAAATATAGATATCGCCTCAAAAATTTGCAAAAGATTTTAAAAGTGATTTAAACATTTCGAAAGACACGCCCACACCGCGTGCACACGCCCATACGACAAGAACTTTTATTTAGAAAATAAAAAAAATCAACCGCGTTCACTCCGTGTTATTATGGAGCATGAAAATATAATTCTTTTCCTGTTTTTATCTTTCTTAGAATAACGATGAAGGGTATAAAAGATTCGGTCACGACCGAACATAATTATCTTACTTGTTATATTTCATAGTGTTTGTAGGTGATTAGGTGATTGGTGCGTTAAGTTCACTTCAAATTCATTTTAATCGCCTTATTAGAAACATATCGAACACTTCCTCAATAAACGTCATGACATCAAAAGAAGAAGAAAGCCTCTTACCCTATAGGACAAACAGGGTAACAGAGTATGATATGATATGAAAATCAAACTCTTTATGAATATTTAGTATGTTTGTCCACTAATTAAAGCTATTTTGATTCAAACTCTTTGTGCAAATAAATGTATGTATGTATGTGGAAAAAAGACGAGCGAGCGAGAAAAACAAGTGAGTGAAATTTCTACCAACAACCAGCTAAGAATACCTCAGAGAAAATGTTATTATAAAAGAAAAACTTTTTAGACTCTTGGTGACGGTTCATATGAGTGCTTTTTTAAAACTCATTTTGAGCATTTTCAGTAACCACTCACCACTAACGCATGTAAGAGAACATTCTCTTAGAGTTCGCAAAAGGAAGGAAAAGCTCTTAAATTTCAATAATATCTTCAAAATAATTTTGCACCGTTTCTAATAGCATATGACAACAACAACAACAACAACAACAACAACAACAACAACAACAATGTAGACAATGTCACGAGCTTTAATTTGAAACATAGAAAATACTTGTATTATCTACGTACAGATATGTATGTGTATGTATGAGTGCGTCAGGAAATTGTAATTATAATTATATTTTTATATAATAATATGAGCAATTTTCGAAAATTTCAATAATGTGATGATTTCCTTACATTTTGAGCTCTCACTTAGGTGCTTAGGTGCCGAGCAATCCGTCATTCACACTTCATTCTGTTCTTTCTTTTCTTTTCTTTTTTGTTTTTTTTTTTTTTTTTTTCGTGTATAAACGACTTTGTCTACTATTCGAATATTGTGTCTTTCACACCTGGCGTCATATCTTTTTATATGTAAATAAACTTATGTTCACATGCTATATACATTCATACGTGTGTGTGTGTGTGTGTGTGTGTGTATCTGATCGTTTTCTTCTTTTTTTTTTTTTTTTTTTTTTTTTTTTTTTTTTTTTTTTTTTTTTTTTCGTGTATAAACGACTTTGTCTACTATTCGAATATTGTGTCTTTCACACCTGGCGTCATATCTTTTTATATGTAAATAAACTTATGTTCACATGCTATACACATTCATACGTGTGTGTGTGTGTGTGTGTGTATCTGATCGTTTTTTTTTTTTTTTTTTTTTTTTTTTTTTTAAGGTGCAAATGCTAATGTGTTTGTTTGTCTAGTCTATTATAGATTGTCACATAGCCGTTCCAATAGCCATTTAGTTCCTTGAAACTGGGGTTAAAGTACTTTTGAAATTTTGTTTACAAATTGTTTATGTATTTACTATAAGAGCATAACAACGTCTAATATGTCTACAGTTAGGTGGTACACATGATTAAGCAAAAAGGTTTACTATCTACAGGCATCTATATATTTAGAATGTGTACGACGTTAACACACATCCAAGCATATAAATATGAAAGAGAGCGCAAACACACCCATCTATCTATCTATAAGAAATGTTGTTTATGTATGTTTTATGTATGTTACAGTTGATGTTGCGTTTTTGTTTGCTTATTGTACGCATAGACAGACAATATATCGTTTTGTTGATACATCAATGCGTATAATTAAATTGATGATGATTGTTTTTTAAAATTTTAACCTATTTTTTTCTTTTTTTTTTTCATATAAAAATAAGTAAATTGCGTCATAGTTGGCTTGCTTGTAAAACTAGACACTGCTCCGACCATATTTTGACCTAGTCTGGCATAATAAATGATTACATGATTCAAATTGACCACATTCGCATGCATCGCGTTTATACATGTGTGTGTGTGTGTGTGTGTGTGTGTGTGTATATGTGCGCGAGTGGTGTAAGTAATAATGGATGGAGGGAATGCCACTATTTGCCGGCGTAAAGTATCCAAACTTCCATCCATACGTATAAGCGAAACCAATTAAATTAATTTTATTATATCTAGACTTAAGAAACGAAAAAAGGGGATAAATAAAAATAAATTCATTGGTGTTGTAGTATGCGTAGATCGCAAACACACACACAATCCACATCTCATCATCAAATAATAGAATTGCACTTTTCTATATAGGCACATATAGTTGTACTTACGTAAACACAAGTGTAGGGTATGTCTGTTTATTTGTGCATTGGCGTACATATATATTTTCGAGAATTATATATTTAGCCGCAAATGTTGTCAGTGTGTTTGTTCGTTTGTTTGCGTTCGCTTTTGCTGGTTGGTTAGACGGTTTTGCGTATTTACGCCATTAGAGTGTTTACCCAAATTTAGCATTTTGCGCTACTACCGGGTAATTATATTCACTAGAACTTATTTTTAATGGCATGGAATGGAATGGAATATACATTATACAACACATACACGCACCTACACTCGCGTACGAACGCGTACATGCAAATCTCTTTTCATCGTTTAATAAGCAACAATGTATGCATTGTTTAGATTGATCTTCTTCTTGTTTACAAAATTATAAAATGTAAAGAAAGAAAGAAAGAAACAAAAAAAATGGAGAAAAACACATAAAAAGGAGTATCTAAGTATCGAATATAAGCAATGATTTAAATAAAGATTAAATAGAATTTTTGTAAAAAAAACTTGCGTTTGTGCGTTTGTTTATATGATAGCATTTTCCAACTTAAAAATATCGCAACACTCGCCCCCTACCCCCCTAGACTCTTCAAAATTTGTTAATTTTGCTTACGTTTTATTCAAATGCGTTTAACAGTAATTTGTTTCGACTTACGGCTTAAGCTTTTTACACACATTAACGTTAACGTTCAGATGAAAATAAGATCAGGGAAAAAAATGCAAGTTTGAGTTAATTTTCCATAGCGTCAACAAATTATTATTATTATTATTATTATTATATTTGTTATAAATTTCCCAGAAACTAAATTTAAAAGCATTATAGAAGGCCAACCATTAAATACCTTTAAATACCTTTAATACCATTAAATATCACACCGCTTGGCTTAATACAATTATTATATGGGAAGTGGTTCACATACCGGTGTACCAAATTTCATAAAAAAATATCTCAAAAATTCTTACCTATATGGTGAACACAAGACGGATAAACGGACAGACAAGTTTAGATCGATTCAGAAAGTGGTTGTGCACAAAATATGAGCCGGTCCCAAGTTTACAAAATTAATATACCCTAGTAGCGTACGTGATGTAGAGTGTAGTGTAAGGAATGAATTTCTTTTCTAACATTCTCATTTTCCATTGATCCACGATTTGTGAAAACCCCTTTTTCTTACTTTACGTGGAAATGTGTCCGACGGGAAGATTGCCGCTGAGATAGCGTGCACTTTTTTCATTTCAATTCTTTCTTTGAAAATCCAACGAGTTTCCATCTATACTAGGATTTTGTAAAAGTGACAGCAACACGTTTTGCTCATACAAAGCTTGGAAATTTTTCAAAAAAGAATTTTTATATCCCCCCGTCTAAGGACAGGGGGGTATATTTGCTTTATCGACAAGTTTGCAATGCCAAAAAGGAAGGTTCAGAGTAACTATAAACCCGATCTAGGCATGTCTGTCCTGCTGTGATTCCATTCATGTATACATTTTGTGCGAAATGTTGTCCTGGTCAGAGGAATTCAATTATTGGGTAAAACATTGTAAGTCCTCACTCGAAAAATGGGAGTTCCAAACTATCTCAAGTCAGCCAAAGGACCCGCCTACAGTAGAAAAAAAAAATAGGGATTTAATGGATTATTGAAATTTAATTTATATCAGATTTTAACTCGATCCAGGCATGTCTGTCCTGCTGTGATTCCATTCATGTATAGATTTGTGGGAAATGTTGTCCTGGTCAGAGGAATTCAATTATTGAGTTCAAAATTGGGTAAAACATTGTAAGCTCTCACTTGAAAAATGGGGGTTCGAAACTGTCTCCAGTCAGCCTAAGGACCCGCCTCCAGTAGAAAAAAAGAAATAGGGATTTAATGAAGTATTGAAATTTAATTTTATTTTTTCTTTTGTGTTGTGAGAAGATCCGGCCACAGGGGTATTAAACTTTCTTAACCCTTCTTCATTTCATGCAGTACGTATGTATTTAAAACTTAATCGTTATTTGCCAATAAAAGCGAAAACTTTGTTTTATTTTAAGCTTTGATTTTGTATAAAAACTTAATTGCACAACTGTTTTAAAAAAAAAAAAAAAAAAACCACTAACCTCGGAAATCTTAATAAATTACAGTTAATACGTATTTCCAAGATTAGTTTTCTGAAATTGCTTTGTTCTGATGCTTCTATATAAAGACGGAGGTAGGTGTTCGTTGTTGGATTATTGTATAAAATAACATACGAACGGATGAACAAAAAGCTATAAAAACAAAACCTCTTTCAACTTAATGAAAACGTGTTTCCTGGAATACGTAGTACGACGGAGGCACAGACAAAGCGAATTTCTAGCACTACCACTACAATCGAATATCTTTCACACGAAGAAAAATAAGAGTCGATGTGACACTTGGAAACATCATCACATTAATTTACTTGAATATGTTATGCGTCTATAAATATGAATGTGTGTTTGTGTGTGTGTGTGTGCATGTATGTAATTTAACGGCGAAGATAAAGCAGCAAGGAAGAATGATAATGACGATGATGATAATGATGATGATGATGATGATGATGATGATGTGCGATGTGTGTTGCATTGAATGTTGTTTGTGTAAATTGTAAATACAAAAGTAATTGAAAATGAATTTTATTGGAAAAAAGAGTGAAATGTTTTCATTGTTTGTGTTCTTTCATACAAGACAAGAGTACAAAGTAAAATATGATTCAATGATTGAATTGAAACGCACATGGACAATAAACAAATGCATTATATGCGTACATAGACAGAGGCGCAGTCACATATATGAAAGGCCCGTATATGAAAGGAATGGATCATCACCCGGAATGGTTCATACACATATGAACACATACGTACTTGCGAATGCATAACAATGCAATTAAACGAAATATTCTTTCTTTCTTTCCGTCTTACGTCCTATGTAAATGTTCTTTTATTGTACCACTTACTATTATTATTAAGTGTATATATGTGGCATAAATGTAAATGAGTGTATGTGTGTAAGTACATTACTCAGTCAGCAACTTTTGATTTAAAATTTTCCATTAAAAAGATCAAAACAGTCTGAAAGCGCTATTTGTAAAGTTCGGTATAAAACACTGAGATAAAACACACAAACAAGCAATCAACACTAGATGCTATTAATTCAGTTAAAATAAAGAATATAGATGTAGATATCTGTGTATATGCAGTGAATTTTGTTCGACTTTTAAAAAATTATCGCAAAAATTTGAATTAAAAAATAGTCGAAAAATCACGCGTAGGTGAGAGACACAAGTTGTGAGCGTTAGCATTAAATTATTAAATTTTAATCGAACATAGTTTTTTTTTAATATCGTTTTCAGCCTTACATAAACAAACAAATCATATGGATTTTTTCACTTAACGAAAAAGTTTTTCCTATTCATTTTTTTTTTTTTTATTTTTTTTTTTATTTTTTTTTGTTTTTAAATCATTTACATTTATGATCTCTTTTTGATTTGTTTTTTTTTTTTTTTTTTTTTTTTTTTTTTATTTAATTTGCTTGGAGAGGAATCTTCGAATATGCTTAGAGTATAAAAAGAAAGAGGCATATATGTATAGATAGATCTGCTCAATCTTTCACGCTTATGATGAAATCATCATCAACACACGTTGTCAGTCCGGAGTGAGCGAGCGTGTTGAGTAAAATTATGTATATCGCCGGGTTGGAAAAAAAAAATATAATACACACAAAAATTATTTTACATCAAAAATATTAGTATATAAAAAATACAACTCAACTCTATTGTCGCAATATTGCGAATTACATATACACATATTGTACACGCATCTACATGCATTTATGTACATAATAAACAATAGAAACAAAGACCGTCTTCTTCTACGTATCTACGTTTCAATAAAAGTGAAATGATTGATACCTTTGCACAAAGAAACAAAAAAAAAACCTAAATCTCTTAAAAAATATTGATCGAATGATTTAAAAAAAAAAAAAAAAACAAAAATAAAAATGTTATAAAAATAATAAAAATACCTTGTAGTGGTGGCAAAGCTATCAATAAGTTCGACACAAAAAAAAAAAAACATATACAAAGGAAAAAAAAAAGGAAGGAACGAAAATGGAAAAAATCTACAGAAGTTTCCAATAAAACATTTTCAAAAATAATAGTTTGCAGGGCTTTAGGAAACTTTTTTTTCTCTTAATTTAAAAAATATCTTTCGTCGATAATTTTTTTTTTTTTTTTTTGCTTTTTTCTATCGCTTTTTATCTCAACTTTATTGTTTGACGAAGACTTTATAAAAAAAATCTTTCATCCCATCTCTTCCCCATTTTGAGCTATGGATTGATTACATATATACATTTCTTGAGATTGTATTCGTATACAAACATTTGAATGTTGTTTACTTTTCAGTGTCAATCGCAGTTTTCCAAAAAAAACAAAAAAAGAAAAAAAACGAGAAATGAAATAAAGTCTAATTAACGTGGCGTATGAGTGTTTCTATCTATAAGCAGGTGCTAAACCATTTCCTACAATGTTTAACCAGTTAATTGTGTACGATGAATATATGCGTCATGATCCATCCATCCATCCATTCATCGGATTTCCTCATCAAATTTTATCATTATGAATGTGTGTTTGTCATTTTAGACCAAACCTACATACATACACATACTCTGTGATTGATCCGAGTACCCGAGTATATCGCTAATTAACTGATTACATGAGAGTTTCCTCTTACAAAGTCATTGTATTTATAAAAACCCCAAGAAAAAGGAAAACAATTTCAAATCATTTACTTCTCTTCCCATTCGTTATCTTACTATCTTCTTATCTGAATGAAAATACAAGCAGTTGTAGTCACAAATAAGGAAAAGTTGAAGTAGTTTTCATTGATAATAATGCATAGGGAAGATAGGCTGCAGACATAACATTATTGTTGTCTGTTTGTTTGTGGCGTGAACTGAACGAAGACTGAAGGCTCTAAAAAATGGTCAACTTCTTGATAAATGTATAATAGTGACTTGCAGTTATATTCTGGCGCTGTGATCGATCGACTAGTCATAAGAGAAAACAATTTGCTTTCTTCCTGTCATGATTGTTGTAAACTCGCATCAATAATCAAAACAAAAGCTCTTCACTAATAATTTTGTTCCAAAACAAACTTGTAATGACTTGTCACGCCTCTGGGATGTTATGGTTCTGAATATGGCAATTAATTTAGCGATCGGATTCCTATTGAAGAAATGCTCCAGCACCATAGTAAAAATCTTCCCCACATCCATATAGAACCTAAGCTTAATAAGAATCCATTGATGATTTCCAATTGCTTAATAGTTCCGTTGATAGGATTGAAGAAAAAGATTAAAAAGGAAATTGGACCGGAGGACCGTACGAAATTATTGCACACCACGAAATGTAATTTTATTACTTTCATGCACAAACTATACTTTTTACAAACAAACATATATTTAATATTTTATTTAGTGATAAAGATGTGAATGCAAAAATAATGTAAAAATGCAAATATGATCGAAAATGTTTACCGAAAAATTTTGGTAAAACACTATTCACGGCCCATTACTTGTTAAATACACAAAGTGACTTTTTTTGTAAACCAATGTTTACATTGGTTTTGGTCTTCCTGCATATAATTAAACTTTTTTTTGGGAAAAAGCAAAATTGAAATAATTTTACATTAGCCAGACTAAAAAAAAAAAAAAAGCACGGTTGACATAATGAGGCCGCGCTTATGGTTTCAGACCTAGAGGAGAAATTAATTAATTAATTAATTTTACGAATAAATATATACATGTACAATATATATATATATTTATAAATAATTTAAAATAAATTTCATAATTTTTTATATACATGTACATGTCTCCCATAGACCTGGGACAGATAAGCGCTCCCCGATATTTGATATTCACAAATTTCGCTTTTCATTGACTTTTCTAAAATGCAAATATATTGACAAATATATCAAGAAATGCATTCATAAGCTAATTACTGACGTTGAATAACGCAAACATTTATTTTTGAAGGTCAGTACACTTTGATAGTTTCTTCTCTAGCTTGCTCTTTGCTTATTCGAATAGTTGGAGTCAAACATTTTCAAACCAGCAAAAAAATAAACTTTTAAGTTTAAGACTAAGCTTTTTAGCGCAATGATTCCAAAATAATGCATCTTAACGATCCCGTACCTTTTAATAAACTTGACAAGATTCTCTTGCTTTCTTCTATCAACTGCATCGCATACCAAAAACAAGAAAAAATCTTGGGAATCCAAAACACAATACACTCGGTCTGAGTGACCGAGTAGGCGAAGGATCTCGGCTAATAAACACGATGGTCGTGGATTCAAATCCGATGGATGATAGCCTTACATGCTAGCACTTTAAGGCTTTAGTTTTAGAATTTATTGCTCCGGCTAAGTTAATAGCAATGAGAAGGAAAATGATCCCGATATTATCAATTTCGTAGAATCTTTTTTTCCGCGAGGCTTCTTCATTAATATTGAATTGAATTCATTTAAGGGACAATTGTCGCTCTGTGTCCTCCAAGAGTTTACTTATCAAGCAATTTGGAATCTACGCAAATTTCATTCATATCTTTGTTTTCTGCCGTAAACCATTTTTTTTAGAACAGCATTCGTACATCTGTCAATGACAACCTCTTGTTGTTGTTGTTAAACAAAATTCTCTGATATTTTTTTTTTTTTTTGTTCTTTCACAACACTTTTTTCTCTTCAGTATATAATTCTGTTATATATTTGACGAGTGACTTTGATTGACTCTAGACGAGAGACAATTTACTTTGAACACTTATACGTCTCGTTGTTTTATTTCATTTCCATAAAAAAAAAAAAAAAAAAAATTATAAACAAATGTTGAAAAAAAAAAAAATTTTATATTTCACATAAAAATTTTATGGATTTCAATATTAAACGAAAGTGAAATGAAAAAGTTTCGCTATTTATAGTTACCTATTGACATGTATATGTATGTATATATATACAAATATATCTGTATATATATATATATACATATCCAAGTATATATGTGCAATATAGTGAATAGTGATCAATGTTCGTTCTCCTTCATATTAAACAAAGTGCTAAACCGTGAACGGCGCTGTGAGAGTAAGGAATAGAAACAACAAAAGAAAAGAAAAAACAAAACAAAACAAAAACAAAAATGATAAAATACAACACAACATTTTAAGTACAAATAAATAAAATTATTTAAACAAAGCGAAAAATTTATTTATATCCATCAAAACAGTAAACAAAGAGAGTTTGTTTATAAAATTAAAAATAATTTTATATTTACACCAAAAGCTACCTCAAGAACATCTTTACCGCGCACATACATACATCATATATACATCATGTCTGATACAGAAATTATTGAAGAGAATACAACTACAACCACCACAACTTCAAAATGGAAGAAGAAACGCACAACAGTTACGGTTGGTAAACATGTTAAGAATTCATTTAACATAAAATTTAAGTATAATGAAGAAAAAAATAGGAAAAATGATAAATGAAAAAAGCAAAGAATGCATACAAAAAAAAAAAAAGTAATTAAGAAATCTACTAGAACTAGGTGGGTGGAAGGACATCCATCGCTTTAACTAAAGATATCGAGGCGATGCAATCAATGGAGTTTATGCCCTTCCGAGGTCTTCTTCGATTCGCTTGTGTTTTTTTTTTTTTTGTTTTTGACTACTCAGGGTGTGGCCATGGAAGTATTTTTCAAGATATCAGTTTTCATCACATTTCCTACTCAGTTTAATCCAGTTATCCAAACAGATCCAGTTATTTTTGAAACTATAACACAAAGTAATTTCCCTTAAAACCTTCTGCCCATTGGTCCACCTCCTTTCAGCAATCAAAAAAAAAAAAAAAACACCTTCTGCTTCCGTGACCATCATTTAGATCGACGACATTGCCTATAAAAAAAGGCCGGCACGTTATCGTTTAACATTTCCATCATATCGTTAAAAATTTCGTTTCGCTATTTAAGACATACATTGAAGAGGTACGAGGTTTTTTCCTATTTATTTATTATTTATTTAAGAAAATTTACTTTAATGAACAGTCCGGACTGAAATGGTAGAGAGACCGATTTGAAGTTTTTGATGTGAAATAAAAGCCGTTAGCAAACCCCAGCGAGCAGTATGTGGAGAGCTCTTAATATATTGGGCGGACTTGATTAATTTGACATAATATTTGTCGCCGACGAAAAGTAGAAATATTTGCTTGTAAACCTCACTGACAAGCTGACAAAATTAATTAGCTCGCATCACCCTTTTCTGAATTTAAAAGTCAGGAAACTGAAGTAGAACAAGAAAAAATATTATAGTTAGATGCGGCCCATCGTTAAATACCCTACACTACACTATTTCGCCCAATGCGGTCACTCATATAAATAAAGACTTTTCAAGATAACGAAAGTGATCGAAAAAATGATCCGTCCCAATTTATTTTACCACATTTTATCAAAATATCTCAAAACCTGCTATCTGCAGATTGAAAATAAGACGGACAGACGGACAGACAAGCCGATATCGATTCAGAAAGTGACTTTGAATGGATCGATATCATAGACAGAGAGTCCTTCCGGATGTTATCTACTCCCGCACAAACTTATTGTACGCTTGTGTCATAAATGCCGCAAGGTGTAGAAAATAAACGCGTTAATGAAATGTAAGATGTAACTCAGATATAAGGCAAACAAAAAAGGAGAATAAAATTTTGTTTGACTTTCTTTGTAAGGCCCTTTTATGAAAAGTTTTTTCTTATCTTAACATATATATATATATATATATAAAAAGTCTTCATACATATATAGTTTTACATTTTCATCATAAAATAAAAAGTGACACTTTGGTTACGAGCAGAAAAGAAGAAAAAAAAGTTGCTCACAACATTCATGTCCAAGTGTGTATTGTTTGTTATTTATTGTCTCTGTCTTTTTCTGTCTATTACGGACAGCAACACTTTACCATATATTTTCTATGCTCTTACTATGGCTTTTGTTGCTATATTCGAAGCTTTTCATCTTTCCTTTAACATAACACCACACCACAAAATCCCTACACAGAGCACATTATTTATAGATTCATCATCAAATCTTAAATCGGTCACATCGTAGGTATCCTTTCACATTGATGAAAACTATAATACATCCGACTGTCCGATTTTGGGGGGGGATGGGTATTTGGAAAAACGGCCATATTTTGTTGCTCTCTTAAGTTCTGGATTATTTGGAAATGTGTCCACCGAATGAGCTGATAATAGAAATTTTGATTTCAATAACACTAAGACTAACCTACACCATGTTTTTATCAATAATTTTACTCAGGCCGTCTTAAAACATGTCCGTCTTAAAACACGTCCGACATAACTTGCAGCTTATGAGAGCTATTGACTTAAAATCTGATAACAATATTAAAACTAGAAGAGTCGTCTTGTTTGACGAAACGATGCGTCGACCTTAAAGAAAATATTTTGCCATTGTGGTGAGCAATAAAGATTGACCTTAAGGTTCGTACAACTTTTCCACATACACATACACATTCTTTAAACAAATAATTTTTCCTTTTCTTTTTTCTCATATCTTATTAAAGTTAATAGTGTTAAGAATACATTTTCTTCTTCTTCTTGTTTTTAAGGAATTCAGAAACGATATTATGAAAGGAACCTAAGCATATATGCTTTTTTGATGCAGTCTTATAGACAGAACAGAATCTTTTGATTTTTAGTCATCGACAATGTCTTTAATAAACTTTTTTGCCTAAAAAAAAAAAAATATTAAATTTTTAATTAATTCATCAAAGCACGTCATAATTGCAATAAATATTGCAATAAATATTTTCTGCATTAAACGCGTAAGCCTGAAGGGCGTAGAAGTGTTAACTTGATGTAGATGTGAATATATTATCAATACATTTACAGAAGTTTTCTGTTAATGAGAAGATTTCCCGGCTTAAACAGGATGCAGCAAAAAGCAAAAAAAAAAGTTTCGTTGTCTTTACTTATTGTATAAATTACGTAAGCGGTCAAAGATAGGTTTTGTTTATAACGAATCGAGCAAAGAACTGTAACAAATGAATGAATGACTAGGTATCTCAACAGATTTGTTATCTAAAATGTTTTTTGCGTTGTGGACAATCACTCAGGGGATGCCCGCTCAAAAGAAATGGAGGAAAGGAAAAGAGACCAGGGGGCGAGCACTCACTATAGCCACAACCAAAGTGAACTCCAAAGTAAATTCTATCACACTAAGGCTTACACTGCTACAGCTTCATGGGCATGAGGCTCGATAATGGAGAGCTGGCTGTCCACTGGCAACCACTTGCTTGTGTATTGTGCTAAACTTTCAAGGTTCTATAGCTTACGGTGGATGAACTGCAATTATCAAGGGTTTCTAAATACGACTTGGACTTGGAGCGATAACGAAAAACTAAAAAAAAAGAGAAGAAATTTTCTTCTGCTGTATTTACAGTTTTATTTAATGAGCGCTCGAAACTATTAAAATGCAAAGTCACCCTGTATAGCGTCTGATGTAAGCGCAATTAAAATTCTTAGAATTCATTATGCAGCCTTAATGCAATGCTCTGCTTAGCATTTAGGTTAAAATTTCCTACAGGCATCGTATTCGCCTATTTAGCAGCCTTCCATATATTTCTGTGTACTTACGTTGCGAGTGATTTGTTGAATTTGCATTTGACAGCAAACTTCGACCGACATTCTTTAGGGTTTTTTAGTTGTGTGTTTGTTTCCATTTTTGCATAACATATAATTTCGATTTTGTATTGTTTTGCAATATCCGTCAATGTTGCAACATTTCGTATCTATAATTATACGTTGCTTTTAATTAAAGCCCATCAACCTAAAGCCTAACCACCTTTACGTTAGCACATGTGTATGTTATCTGGGTTTTTATGGTCACTTTTCAATTCATTCGTTTTATTTATTTTTTATTTTTTTTTTTTTTTCAATTCATTCCATTGGTTATAGTTTTATGGCTTTATATTTTACTAGAGTTTATTATTCTAAATATTTTGTAATTTTTATTTATTCCACCTTTCCATTGCAAATACCATTAAAGCTATTAATTCTGTAGATATGTATATATATTTATATATACAACACACTTTCTATACACTTTCGTTAAAAGCTAAAACTGCCTGCAAATCTATTAGGAGAGGAAGCGAAAATTCATTTCATTTCATTTGAAAAATTAAAATTGATTGACAACATTGGACAGAATGATAAAAAGCTCCAACTGCAAGGAGACAATCCATAATAAGGCTGCTTCTGGAAGAAGTACTACTGCTCAGAAGCCAAAACTTGATATATTTCAAGGACGATGTGTTTTTTTACATTGAATTAATCAAAGTTTACTTCTGACATCTTTGTCCTTTGTCCCATTGTGCGAGGGCAGATGATCAACATTTCATTAACATTGAAAGGGAATCAAAATTTTTTGGTCCACTCTAATGAAAACTATGAAATATTTCAATTTGTTTTCGATCATGTTTTAGAATAATGCCTAGAATGCGATAATGATTGCGATTGAAAAGCCTTTACGCACCAGCTTTACTGTATTTTAAAAATACCTCAGATCCAACGTATATTTTAAGATTCAAAATTCAAAAAAAAACAAAATTCAAATTCTTAGGTATCCCCGAAAGTTTCAAGATCCTCTCAAAAATGATCCTAATGTCAAAAAATATTTTTGTTGATTTTATCAAACGTAGCGTCCGACAGATTAACAAGTTATGAAAATCTTCGTATACGACCTAAGTCTTCATCCCTGGCTGGCTGGTCAAACGAACCACACTCTTTGGGTTACCTTCGAATCGGTCTGAAATAAAATTAAAGTAAACTTTCCCTAAGCTCACCTCACAACTACACGTAGTATGTGTGTTAGGCTAATAAAATCAAAAATTTATCTAATTTATCGGTTCGGATGAATATTCCAAATAGTTCGATGTAATGAAAAAAGACTTTGGAAGTGCAAAAGTGATTGATTGAAAAATAATTTTCAAATTTAATTATTATATTATGTATAAGAAAAATATTAAATATAAAAATATATATAACATAAGAAAATTAAATTTAATAATGAAATTGTACCCACAACCATAATGATCGATAAGCGCAAACAAATTAAACGCAGAGAAAATATTTAAAAATTTGAATAAATAGATTAACAAATTTTATGATAACAAGAGCAAACGCTAATACATTTATGATATCATAAATTAAACTTGAATATTTGGATATGAAGACATGTAGGCGTAAGCCTGCAAAAATCAGAAAAACACTGACATAAATCTTCTGAAGTTCTGATTGAAGTCTAGGGGAAAAGACACAAAGGGTAAAGCAAAAAGTGCATAGCTTTCTGAGAGCGTAGGGTAGAGTGTAGGGGAAAAGACACAAAGGGAGGGTAAAGCAAAAAGTGCATAGCTTTCTTAGAGCGTAGGGTAGAGTGCAGGGAAAAAGACACAAAGGGAGGGTAAAGCAAAAAGTGCGTAGCTTTCTTAGAGCGAAGCTTGGATTTTTTCTGCCTACGTTCGATTGCCATTCGCGGAGAGCCATTCGCAGTCGATTAATTATTTTGAAGGAAATGCGTAAACCTATGCGAAGTACAAAATAAATTGAAAACTTTTTGGGGAAATCGTAAAATTTTGAATATCAAAAATCATTCATATTCATAAGTGAGAAGAGCATTAAGTAGAGTACTACTATAATAACATCGTCCTCTGTAGTCGTATTTCATTCATTTTTTGAGAAATCAATTTCGGTTTTGTTTTTTTTTTTCTTTTTTTTTTTTTTTTACTTTACCTCTTATACGCCTGACATAGAATTGTTGAATTTTCGTATATTTCATCTTCAGATTTTTCATAAATTCAAAATATAAAAATAATAACTAAAAAAAATCACATCGCATACACATACAAAATATTTTCTACATATGTGTACATGTGTACAGTGTGTGGTATATGTGGGAAAATAACAAAAGTGCAAAAGAGCAAGAAAACCTAGATAGAGTGCAAGAGAATGAGTAGAAATTTTTAGTTATAAATAATTTTGGCACAAGAAAAAAATCAACAATTTTTCCGATGATCTCCAAGTATAGAGCTTTGGCACGAAGCCAAAATAAAGATTTTGTTTTTTCGCTTTTTGCTTTTTTTTTTTTTATTTTCTCCTTTCGTTACTTTTCTTTCGTTTTTGTTTTCTTCTTAAAAGTTGTTTTTCCACTTGTTGTTGCACCGACATCCGTCATATCGCGCTTTTGCGCAGTACAAGAAATAACGCAAAATACGCGCTCAGAAAGACGCAGAAAGATCGGCAGATATAAGAGAACTGTTGGAGAACTGTTATAAACCCCATTAGACAAAAGACAAATGCTTTAAGAGAAAAATTCTCCATAAATTTTTAAAGCGAAAAGTGCTCCGCAACCTTGCGATAGCGAATAGCGAATAAAATTGAACTCTCATTGATAGTCGGCGGTGAGTAACTATGGATTTGCTCTTGAAAAGCACTTTTTTTTTTTTTTTTTTTTTCTTCCCTTTTAATTTTAAAATTCTACTAAAAATAATTTCTTGTGTCCATCATCGAAGGTTAGGTTATATTAAGTTTATTAATCGGTTTATAACGTCATGAAACAGATATCAGGCGCCCTCTGTCAGCTGTGAGAACGTCCACATGTTCATATGTTTTTACTTGATGTTCACGTGTCGACATATCATGTCCGTCCGTAATATATGAAAAGCTCTACGTTGCAAATCCATAGCAGATGCTAACCTAAAACTTTGCTTAAAGCCTCAGTGAGGGAAGGAAAGCAATCAGTTCACGACCGCGTCTGTTGCTAAGAAAAGACTTTACTTTGCATACGATGAGGACAAAAATTAAAAAGAAATATTTCCGCGGGCCGTCGAGAAAGTCTTTAAGTTTAAGAAAAGTCACGAGCGAAGAACTACCACGCCCCCCGCAAACATATGCTCTATTCAATATTGAAGAAGTATACGCGAAATGTTCGACACAAAGCCAATTAAAGTTTCTTTCTCCTTTCGCTATATCTTTTGTTTTATTTATCATGTGTGTGGTATGCACCGCAAGATGGCCTTAACACTGTCCGCAACTTTGCAACCTATGGCTGCAACTTTGTAGCATCTGATCTTTTTAGCTTTGATCTCTTGACAACGCAAATGATATCCGTTACTATATAAAAGGAAGCACACACATGCACATTTTTAATTATTTTAGTTATTTTTAAGGAAATTCTGATTGCGTTCATACATAGTTTTCTGTCTCCAATTAATTTAATTCGCTTCCGTTGCACTGTCGATTTGAGTTAATATTCTTTGGAAACTTTTCATAGCACTTGTTGGACTTGTTTCGACAGAAAATTAATAATATTTCATAACTTTTCATTTTAGTTAATCTAGTTTTTATTATCATTCATATTTCATTATTCAACTTTTTATTGGGAGCAATTTATTCGCAACATTGTATTGTATTTACACAAATACAAACACTATAGTGGCCCATCATTGAAAACCGTTCGATCATTTCGCTTTCAAAAAAAAAAATGGTCGGACCCAAGGCATTTTCTATAGCATTCGTTCTCTTGGACCAAAGCCAGTCAATATAGCAAAATTCCGACGTGCAGATTGAATGCAACAAAGAAGACGAACAGCATCGCTTTTCGATTCGATCTAACCTTCCTTGTCTTCCGCACAAAATTGTGAGCCAAAGGCGGCCATAGATACGGCACGATGTAGAATAGCCCAGGACATAACATCTGTCCGTCCGGTAAGAAACCTTGCTTGTCTTCCACACTATATTATGAGTCAAAGGTGGCCGTAGGTAGGGCAGGATGTAGAATAGCCCAGGACATAACATCTGTCCG